>JANTPZ010138305.1:0-13510 GCA_025593235.1 Vachellia pachyceras
TTCATGTTGTAGTTAGATTACAACCATAATAACTTCAAAGAAAAATAGCATCTTGCATATTTACACAAAACAAGCAAGCATATGCATCATCATCTTCAAGGTTCAAGAACCTTTTCCTTACCCTTGCTTGAGCTTGCACCTACATCGTTAGTGGGTGGGGGATGAGATTTGGGAATCCCAATAGCAAAACCACATAATCATAACATAGTGAATGTGCATACATGACTTTATGGCATGTGTATGAACATCTAAACATGTGACACATAAACTTTACTTGAATATGCATATGGCCATAACACAAAAGTCACATTTCATACATAAAGCATGCACCTTTCTCATCACAAAAGTTCATGTAACATTCACAAATCATTTTCATAAACATAAAAGGAGATTAGTAGTTTTGCTACCTTAAGATCTTAGCTTTTCCTTTTCTTTGAACTTTAGGGTTCTCTTGGTTATCTTTTTCCAAGGGTGTTCTTGAAGATTTTAAGACCCTAAAAACCATGGCATAAGATCTATGTAAATATCCAACCAACAAGTTGCCCAAAATCTCACAAAAACGCATGAAATCCCTTGTAGGTTTTTCAAGAGGCCTAAAAGTTCAAGACTTGATTTTTATGGCCTTTAAAGCTTCAAAAATCCATCCTATAGCTTCACCCAACACAAAACATCATTTTGAAGCCAATGGAGCCATCAAAATGCTCAAAAATACAGCCTTTCTATTTTTTTCTTTAACTTGGACGAAAATAGCAAAAATAAGGAAAGGAAGGGTTTTTCAACTTTGCTCATGAAACCATGTGTTTCCTTGCTTCCAAAAACCCTTTTTCTTAACTTTGATCTACTCAAAAACACCTTCCCTTAGATCAAAAGAAATTTGGGCAGAACCTCCTCATAATAATGAGCTTTCCAAAAACTTTTACAACAACTTAAAACAACAACAACAACCAACAAGTTATCTTTTACCCCTCAAGGAAGAGTTTGCAACCATTTACTACATTTAAAACTTTCTCCCTTCCATTTTCATCTCTTGAGGTCCTAGCCATCATCCTCAAAAAGGAAGGCTCACTCAAGGAACAACTCAAGAGAAGGTAGTAGTAGTAGCAAACTCAAGAAAAGAGGGAGATTAGGTTGTTAGAAACCTTTACCTAGAGTTATGGAAGCTTGGAGCTCTCCTTCTTGCTTGGGGGAGGGAGTGATTTCTAGAGAGAAGGAGGAGAAAAATCTCAAGGTAAGAGAGAGAGAGAGGGCGTGCAAATGAGAGGGAGGAGAGAGGGAGAGACTAATTAAAGTTAGTCTTGAAAAGTTGAGTGGTTGGAATTGATTCTTGGTGACCAAGTTTTGGAATTCTTGCTCCTCATTTAGCCACATCACCTTGGCATTCCTTACTGCACATCGTGCCACCTTGCTTGCCCTCCAAGTCTGGTTGGCTGATTGGGCCCTGGCCCGGCCAGTTACTTGATTCGGTGGCACGCATTTCCGTAAAGTAACCTTTAATCGAGAAATTTTCCTTTTTATTTTTCCTGGAACTTTTCCTTCATGTGGCAGCCCTTCCTAGGCCTTGTTGCCTAGGTGACATCATCCATTTCTCAAAAGGCCTTTAGCTTCCTTCGTAAATCGCCAGGATTTCTCGATTTGCGCAACACCGTAAAACGGGCTTCAGGCGGCCAATTTGACTTAAGGACATGGAAAAATTCTATATTTTTCCCTGATTCTCAAGTTCTTGTCCGATCATCAAAATTCTTTCTGGATTTTCTGTAATTAATTTTATAAGAAAATACTTTTTTGGGCTTTTCGGGCACTGTTGTTCTTCGTACAGCGAAAATGTCGGCATCAGATACCGAGTAATAATTTTATTAATTACTTTAAAACCCAACTAAACTTTTCTTAGTTCGGGTGTCCAGAATTTGAGGACTTCTGCTACCTCAAATAATTATTTCTCAGTTGTCCTTAACTCCGAAATCCTTTATTTACCACTTATTTACAAAAATGCCACTACATTTTCTACTTTTGCCATTATTTCCAAAATGCCATCACTTTTCCTAATCTTTCTTATTTCCAACCTTACCCTTGGTTGACTTTTGACTTTTTGGTCAACTTTGACTTTTGGGTTGACTTTTGACCAAATTACCAAAATGTCCTTATTATTTGGTGACACTTTAAGCCTCAGATCTTTTAATTGAAATGACCATTTTGCCCTTATCATGTAGGCCAAATGACCATTTTACCCTTGATCATTTCCACTTAGACTTCCCAAAACTAAGGACTTAGTTAATTATGATATTTCTTTCCTTTAGGCATTTTCTCTATATTTTTACTTATTTATGGGTCTTAGATTATCACATAATGTACCGATCTAGCCTTTAGTTGAAGCTACAGAAATGCGGATATTACACGAAGCAAGCGGAGAAACCAAAGTGCGTAGAACGCGAGAACATGCAACTGTTGTGGTGATGAGACATTGAGACTTTGTGATTTCAATAGATGAGATATGTGCCGTTGAGCTGTAAATGAAACGGCTCATTTTCCTCTATTTTAAAAAATTGAAAAATCGTTTTATGTAGATTGGAATTGTGGGTTAAAGAAAACAATCCGTCATGGGCCTTGTCATCGGCATACAATTTTTTTTTTTGTTTAAGCAACGTATCCTGTTAGATATTGTTGAATAGGTTACCTTGTCACCGTTATTTTTGTTGAATAGGTTTTGAATAGATGAATAAAGATAAGGGAAAAAAAATTGTCCAGTCAAGTTTAGAATTAGGTCGCTATTTTTTTATTTCCATTTTTTGCCGGATCCATCAAGTTTAGTTGGTTAGCTCCGTTAATCCTTAATACTCACAACCATTTAAAAAAAAAAGCTAACAATGTTAAAAATCTGTTGAGCATCAATGAAGTGGCAATCTGACTAAGCAAATCAAAACCCCCGTGACATGTGGAGGGCTTAATAATTAAATTCCTTGTACGCGTTAGAGAGCTGGAAGTTGCTGAGTCATACGTGGGAAGCTTCAATTATCCCTTCTCCGTTGCGCATTCTTTCCTTGCGACTTTTATTTAATTGAATTGGATTATATGCTTGTTTGGTAATTCCTTATTCCTAAAAGCGTAAGTTAAGATAAAACTATCTTGAAATTCATAAAAGCTATCTCAAAATCCATAAAACATATCGAAATCCGTAAAATCATTCGGAAGCCGTAACTCCTTTCTTCCAACAGATTTCCCAAACACGTATGCTTGTTTGGTAGCTCATTTGCCCTCACGGTGCATGTAAGTCAAAATAAAACCATCTCGAAATTTGTAAAAACCATCTTAAAATGTGTAAAATTACCTCAAAAGCTGTAATTCATTTCTCCAAACGAAATTCCCAAGCACCCACTGCATGCATATTTTGGAAGAACTTCTTCCCAACGGTGTACGCAAGTCAAGACAAAACCATTTCGAAATTCATAAAACTATCTAGAAATCCGTAAATTCTTCTCAAAATCTGTAAACTCATTTCTCCCACGGATTTCCAGACACACAACTGCTGAGCCGATCTCTTCTATCATTTTTGAATCCATTGGGTTTTCGAGAGGGAGGGTATGGAATTAAATGCGCGAATAATAATGATAGGCCAATAATAATGAATTGGTGGTGACGACGTACCGAGATCATAATAAATCCCTAATCATTGTTAAACCCCTTCCCGGTCTGAGGAACTTAACATTTCCATCACTGTGGTCCGTGTGAGTGGCTTCAATCAGTTTTGAAGCCGTCATTGTTCCTGCTTCAATCAGTTCAATGTCTTCTTCCTTCTTCGTCGCCCCTCAAATGTAACACAATGTACCCATCCTTCCACAGCCACAGTTCCCTTTAACAAGAACGCTCATGGCTTAGCATCACAAAGGCGAGCCAACCTGAGCGGTTATTCATGAGTGAGAAATGAGGGAGACTAGCATGGCTAGGCGTTTCATCACGGCAGAGTGATGAAGCTATTGGTGAAGAAGGGAATTAACGGAATAAACTCGAAGGACCTAATGAAAAGGAGAAAAATGCAAGGACCTGATTCAAAACTCATGGAAACTATGAGGACTGCGGAACTAATTTTCCCTATAAAGAAAACTAAACGTGCAGTGAGATAATTGGATCTACAGAATGTGGTGTCTCCTTGGAATATGTCCTCTTTATTTGCTCAAAAAAAAAGATTCCTCTTTCTCTGGTCAACCACGTGTAGAGATCTCAGGAGTTAAGGCACTCGATCCAATTCCAATAAATCAAAGCTTTAGATGCCAATAATTATGCTTGTTAAGACTGTGGAAGAGTATGTAAATGAATGACTTTGGAGGAGAAGATGCCACAAGCAACAAACAATATACAGCAAACCGTTGTTATCACATAAATCACTGGTCAGCAAATAACATTCTTAAAAATGAAGTTAATGTCAGATAAAAAAAAGTAATAAAAACAAACTACTATTTTGCTTGCATTGCTATTTTGTTATCACCAAACAGGTTTATACGTCCAAGTTGTATAACTATGTGATAAGTTCCATAGCAGAAACATGGTGTATAATTGAAAAAAGAAAATAAAAATATCTGAACATTGAAAAAGAAATTTAGAGTTATCGAAGGTGTGCCAAAGTTGTCAAAATATGACCTCATAGGCCTCTCTTGTACTTGTTGCCCTTTGACTTAAACCACTTGATGGCCCCTTCACCTGACAAGAAGCTGTAGCTAATATAAGTCCTAAACTGATATTATAACACAAGTGGCTGTATCAAATGGACCTTGAGACTGACAATGAATATTAATTAATACCTTGAACTGCACCAACAGCCCCAAAAGCTCCAGATTAATTCTCTATCACATTCTACATTACCATCACAGTGATGTGATCTAAGTTCCACCCACTTCGCCTTACTGGCTCATATTTAATCAATGGAGCTAAGAAAATTAAAGGTTTGCAACTCAATCGGAGTAATTGGAAAAGAAAAAAATATTCTTCTTATGTGTAGCAAACTCAAAATTGCTTCCAAAATGAAATTGCAATATAACCAAAAAAAAGTTACTGGTTGGACTCATTAATAAATTAACCTAATACCAAATTCAATCACAATGAACATGAAATCATAGTTTACAATATGGTATTAGATATTTATAACAAAATCTTATTTTATGGTGAACCCTACAAACAATGTAAATTATCAACAGTTTGATCCATATCAAACAACTTCAGTAAAATGAACTGTGGCGATAATGCATAGAACGGACTACTGAAGAACCATATGATAGAACGGCCTTAGAGTTTATTGAAAATACAGAAGTGGCCACTGTGATTGCGAGATCATTGAATGATTAAATTAAGGTTAGTATCGCCACTGAAGAAAGTCAGAATACCACGTCAGTTTCATTGTCCCCGATCAGAATTTGTAAAACTGATTGGCTGATAAATACAAAATATATTACCGTCACTTGCAGGCAACGGAGGGAGCTTGGTGAGTTTGTGGAATGGCCGAATAGGATTGGCACTGTTATGTCCTTGTCATTTTAAAAGAGTTCTCATCTCATCCAGTTTAATGAAATGTAAAAAAATTTTATTTACTTCTATTTCTATTTATAAGTCATATCATTTCATGTGGATATATAATTTTACCCGTTATTTATTATGGACTCTAATCATAACAAATATTAAAAAAGGATAAAGAATTGTAAAATACACTGGGTTGATTTATAAATAAAATGAAAGGAGTATGAACGCAACTTATAAATAGAACAGTGACGGCTTAATTTCACCTGGCTTTCTTATTGAGCTTTGTGCATGGGCCTTCTGCAATCAAAAGTTCTCACTGCCTATACTATACCCCACGTGGTGCTCCAAGATGCCTTCCCTTTTTATTCGTTTCTTGGAAGATCGAAAAATGAAAGGGTGCCTGTTCCTTTGTTCATATGCTGTGGCAGAAGAAACATTCCTCCTTTCATGTACTAGATAATTTTGTCTCCCCTCTGCATGAAATAGGTACTTTTTGAACATCTTCTTTCATTTCCCTATATTGAATTTATTAGTTGTGGGTGGTGGAGTTCATTTATGACCCCCTTCTTATATATCCGATCCCTCTTCATTTACTCTCTGCCTTCCCTATTTCCTAGTTTGAATATTGAAAGTTTACGTCAATCTACTTTGAGATTTATATCATGATGACAAAACATTGCACTTTTTTAGAGCCAATATGTATATCGCCTCATCTTTATACCCATTTTTCTAAGCAACTTTTTAAAACCCCTATCTACAATAGGTGAAAAAGGAATAAGACGATGTTAAAAAAATGGATTATTTGGTTGGTTTTGCATTATAATAACAATGTATCAAGGATGAGAAAAACACCTTGCCTCATGTGAACAAAAAAGATTGCCTGTTTTATCACATTTTTAATTAGTTATCTTCAAGAAAATATCTTCTTAGAGTATGATTCAGATTGTAAAAGGTGTTAAGTTATAACATAATGAAAACTAAACCAAACTTAATTTTGTTAGGATCTTATCCTTCAGTATTAGTTTTAAAAAAAAAAATCTTCGAAGTCGCACAAGGCAATTACTATTAGCTCGGGCTTAAAAAATAGATTCTTATATTAAAACTTGTGCTTTTTGAAATATACAGACTGTAACACCTCCTATTTCCCCCTATTTGCTTATTTTAGATTACTTATGAATCACTCTTGGGCTTTGGATAACTCAATTTGGGCTTTCTATGTGAACTTAAACTTTCAAAAATTGGAAAACGTGGTTACTGTTCACATGCTCTTTTTCCAGATTTCTGGCCCAACTTTGAAAAATCATAGTTAATTCTAGAAAATCGAAATTGAGTGATTCCAATTTCTAAATTTTTCTTGTTAAGTGAACTATAGGGGAAAAATACTCATTGGTTCCAACTCTTACCCATTTGATATAGTTTATTCAAAAACCGCATACTGTCCGAAATGGTCCACTCTAGTTTTCCAGATTTTACCTCAACATTTGGAAAATCATAACTCTTAGAATACACATCCAAATTTCGAAAAATTTATATCATTTTAAAGCTTAGGATGTGTAGCTTCTGAATGGAAAATTTCAGCCCATTTGGAGCTCATTTGCTATTTTTAATCGCTATTTTAAACAGGTGATTTTTCAGGGCCTTTGGAACCCATTTGTTTTGAAATCCAACTTTTCTTAAAAATCACCAAAACCTCTTTTTCGTTCATGATCAAACCCTTATCATGCTTGATTGCTTGCTTATCATCCTTAAGCTTTCCTAGCCCATTTTCATGCATGCATCATCCTATATTCACATGCTCCTCCATGTAGAGGTTAGAGGTTACAAATCACATCAACCTCAAATAGAGTTTAACAACTCCATGTAGATGTGTAGCTTCTGAATGGAAAATTTCAGCCTATTTGGAGCTCATTTGCTATTTTTAATCGCTATTTTAAACAGGTGAGTTTTCAGGGCCTTTAGAACCCAAATCCAGCTTTTCTTAAAAATCACCAAAACCTCTTTTTCGTTCATGATCAAATCCTTATCATGCTTGATTGCTTGCTTATCATCCTTAAGCTTTCCTAGCCCATTTTCATGCATGCATCATCCTATATTCACATGCTCCTCCATGTAGAGGTTTAGAGGTTACAAATCACATCAACCTCAAATAGAGTTTAACAACTCAATATATTTACATAAATTCATGCAAGCAAGAGCATCATCTTCATTCATCAATAACTTATTCCTTATCCTTGCTTGAGCCTCCACCTACATGGTTAGTTGGGGAATAATGAGATTTTTGAAAATCCCAATAGCAAAACTAACTAACAAAACTTGTGAATGTGCATGTAATACTTTTCAAAATGTGTGTATGATCAAGGTACATGTGACATATTCAAACATTTCATTATCATGCATATGGCCATAGAAATCAAGATCACATATCATACACAACAACAAGTTCATACATCATAGATTAATGCATCATTCACAACAAGTTCATAAAATAATTTAGAAGAGTTAGTAGTCTTGCTACATTTTCCTTTAATTTCCTTTGAACTTTAAAGCTCTCTTGGAAACCTTTTCCCACTAGCTCCTTGGCTCCTTAACTTCCTAAACATCATGTGGTAATACATTCATAAATTCCAGCCACTAACATTGGCAAGAAAAATCATAAAAACGCAATGATACTCCCTTTTGCATTTTTAAGACCCTACAAGTTCAAGTCTTGACTTTTATGGTTCATAATGCTTCTCAAATCCCTTCCCTATTTTTACCCTACACAAAACTTCATTTTGAAACCATTGGAAGCATTAGAATCATCAAAATCCCACTCCGTCTATTTTTCACAGATTTTCGAACACAAGAAAAAGAAGGGTTCTTGAATTTTTCAACTTTTCTTTTCATATACATGTATATCCTTGCTTTCCAATCACTTTTCATGCATTATACCACTCAAATACATCTTTACCTCTCAAGTTTCCAAATGGACAGCACCTCCCAAACACTTAGGGTTTCCAAAAATTTTCACAACAACCAAAACAACCATAAAAAACCATCAAGCTAGTTTTTACTACTCAAGAAAGAACTTGCAACATTTTTCTACCTCAAAACCCTTCTCTTTTCCATTTTCATATCTTGAAACCCTAACTTTTCATTTTCAAAAAGAGGGCTTTGATCAAGGAAATCAACCATTAAAGAGGTAGTAGAAGTTGCAAGGAGTAGAGAAATGTAAAGAGTTGGTTGTTTGGGTGATTACCTTAAGGTTGTGTAATAGCTCTCTTCTTCTTCTTCCTTGGGAGCAAAGTAGGCTCTTTTTTTTTGAGCTTGGGGCAAATAAAAATCTGACCAAATGGAGGGAGAGAGGTGGCAGAAATTTGAGAGAAGAGAGAGGAGAAATTGGCTTAAATGAAAAGCCTCTTTCATAATGTGTAGTGGTAATTGATTCTTGGAGACCAAGTTTGCCTTTACTTGGTTGTGGTTGTGCCACTTGTCATTTCTTGATTGCTTAGTGAAAAGTGGTCTTTTGGCTTCCCTTGCAAGCCTGGTTGGGCTGACCGGTTCCCTGGCTCTCCTGATTCCTTGATCCGGTGGCACGCATTTCTGTAAAGTAACCTTTATTCGAGTAATTTTCCTTTTTATTTTTCCAGAGACTTTTCTTTCATGTGGCGCCATTCCCTAAGCCTCCTTACCTGGGTGGCGTCATCCCTTCCTCAAAATACCCTTGGCTCTCTTCGTAAATCGTCAGGATTCCTCAATTTGCATGCAACACCGTAAAACGGGTTTCCAGCGGCCAATTTGGCTTAAGGGGATAGAAAAATTCGATATTTTCCCTGATTTTCAAACTCTTTTTCGTTCCTCAAAATTCTTCTTGTATTTTCCATAATTAATTTTCTAAGAAAATACTTTTTCGGGCTTTTTGGGCACTGTTGTTCTCCGTACAGCGAAATTGCCCGCACCGGATACCGGGTAATAATTTTATTAAATACTTTATCACCCAACAAAACTTTTCTCAGTTCGAGTCTCCGGCATCTGAGGACTCCTGCTACCTCGAATAATCATTTCTCAGTCTTTTAACCCTCTAAAAATCCTTAATTACGAAAGTGCCATTACTCTTTATATTTTCCACATATTTACCAAAATGCCACTACCTTTACTACTTTTGCCACAATTACCAAAATGCCATTACTTTTTCTACTCTTCCTTAATTCCAACTTTACCCTTGGATAATTTTGACATTTTGGTCCACTTTGACATTTTTGTCAATATTGACTTTTTGGTCAATTTTAACTTTTCCGTTGACTTTTAACCAAACTACCAAAATATCCTTTCATATAATGACATTTTATGCCCTGAGCCTTTTTAATTGAAATGACCATTTTATCCTTGTAATTTATACCAAATGGCTATTTTGCCATTTGGTTATCTTTACTTCAATTTTCAAGGTTTAGGGATTTAGTCACCCACAATCTTCCTTATTCATTGGCATTTTCTTTTTCTATATTTTCACAATCATGGCATTAAATCATCATATAATTACCGGTCTAGCATTTAGTTCAAACTACAGAAATGTGGATATTACAGTCAACATTTTGGGTTGACGAAAAAATTGAACTATATATGATTTTTACGTTTGAGTATGAAACATTAAGAAAGAACATAGAGGCGATATGAACTCGTATACCTCAAAAGTAAACAAAAACGAAAGACATACAACAAGGAATAGGCAAGTTTGTGCCATCTGTTCTGTCTGTTGGGGAAGGTAGAGGCGATATGAACTCGTAACCCTCAAAAGCATTAAGGACTGGAGGAGCATAGGATTCTGATGTAGCGCTGATGCTAAAATTAACGTTACCTTGACTTGCATTTGGAGGAGCAACGGTTTGAGGTTTCAAATATTCAAGAATTATACGTTGGGAGGGAACATTTTCATCACCAAAAGTAATATTCAGTATTCTTTTTCGCCCTGGGCTAAGTTTCGAACTTCACAAAAGTGAAAATAGGCGTAATATGTGGAGGACTTGTCGAGGTCTTTCCATGCAGATTCGGAGTCAAAGTTTAATGCATAGGAGAGATTGAATGGTCATGCAGGTTAACTAATAAGGATGTTTTGTAGTCGAGATCAATATCTACAAACCCATTAATCTGCAACCAATATGTTAAATTGATTTTGCGCCACATTCGATCATATATGTCATCCTTGTACCTGCATTTGCATATATATATGCATGCAACTTTTAGCCCATTTAACAAAAAAAATTCATTATTATTATTTTTCAATTTAAAGTAGTAAAATTTCTAATTTAAAGCATTAATAACATCATAATTAAATTAAAAGAAATAAAGTTAAGATAATAATATATTAAGAGCAAAATTTCAGTTCTTGAATATGAAAATTATTTTCAGTAGTAGTTACATGATTTATAATTAGAATTAAGAGGATGTCTAAATGTTATTAATGTAAGAAATAAAATGAAAGAGTAAAGTTTTACATCCATTTCCCAATTTTTCAGCTTAACACTTGAGCTTGTTGGTCATGGCTGAGCCCGTCAGTTCAAGGGTTGTGCTTCAAAAATCAATCCTTTTTATTTTAGTGGGCCTAAACAAGCCAAACCGTGAAGGGTCGGTTCGAATTCTCAACTCTATTTACTTTTGAATAAGTAGTTAATTGGTGGGCGCAAAAAAATTTTCTTAATAACATAAATATCAATTTTGAAAAAATAGAATTGTAAATAACTACTGTCGTTGATCCTTAATATAATATATATATTTATATATAAGAGCATGTTACCATCTTTTGGAGAGATTAAAGAAGTTAAATACATTAAGTATCTATTTATATGTATCATTAGATATTTATGTATCAGTTCATAAGTCAAACAAATTTGTTTGGAGAAAAATATAAATATAAATATTCTAAAGGTATGCATTTGACTTCCTTAATTTGGTTTAAAAAGTTGATTATCTCTTATATTAAAAATCGAAAGTAATATTAAATTATAATAGGATAATATTTACATTTTTAATAGCATAAAAGATAAAATTGTTTCAGAAAATAGAAAAAAATGTTAAACTATTGTGCCATCTAATCAAAGACATGATACATATGTGACTGTTATAAAAAGTCATTAATATATAATGGGTCCATTTGGAAATCCGTTGGGAAAATGACTTTTGATTAAAATACATTTTGAAAAATGATTTTTGTCCAAAATAGATTTTGAAAAATGAAAACTTATTTAAATAAATGTTGTAAAAGTAACTTTAAAAAAATAAATCTGATTAAATAATACATATGTATTTTATTTTATATTGTGATAAAATTAGGGGGAAATGAGATGATAAAGTGATTATAATAATATCCTAGAACTTAACATATCTAGGTGACAACTTTGAATGTCCCATATTACGATCTGTAGTATTCTAACTCACAATTTAGAATACATTTTACACAGAATGAGCTTTTTCTATTTTTCCCCCAAAATGCATTCCTCTGTCTCGAATGCATTCCTAATGCCCTAATGGATTCACAAACACACTCAAGTGTGTTGAGTGGTGTCAACCAAATGTCTTTATTAGTGTCGCTACACGTTTTAAAAAGCCCTCTTACTAGTTATTCTCACATGTAATTATATGTGTACTTGCCTTGTACGAACTCGTATTCCAAGGGGCGAAGACAAAACACTTTCACCATCAAGCCACGAGTTCGAAAAGCTCACGTGTAATTATAACATGATACATAATGTTTATTATTCTATATATCTAGGAAACAGCAGAATGAATATGACTCATGGGAATTTCAATTATCATTTTGAATTTGCTTGTGAGAATGAATCACGTAGTTGTGTTTGTATTCTGTATCGTTGTCACATTTGAAACTATCATAGTTTAGGCTTAAATATACAAAACCCTTAAATTTTGGTCAGGTACGCATAATCTTCTTAACAATAAAAATTTTAAATTAAGGATTCTAATATTTTTTACTATTAAAATCACCATTAAAGTTAACAATTGTTATCATATTATAGTTTTTATAATTTTTATTATATAACTGTCATTTAAAAAATAAACTTGACATTCTAAACATAATTTTAAATTTTAATTATTTTCTAAATACTTAAAATATTTAAAAATAGATCAAAATGCTTAAAAAGTATTTGAATTGTTTATTTAACTGTGTCTTTTTTAAACAAAAATTCTTAAAAATATAAAATAATAAAAAAGTATTTAAAATATTTATTTGAGTATGGATTTTTAAATAAAAAATATAATATACTTAACTTTATAGTTAAAATGCCAATTGTTATTTTTAAATGATATTGTATATAATAAAAATTATAAAAAACACAATATGAAGATAAAAACAATTAACTTTAACGGCGATGTGAACGATAAGTAGTTAATAAATAAAATATGAATTATTAGAGTATTTAAATTAAACTTTTAAGGGTTACGAAAGTCATATGCAGTTGACTTAAAGTTCAAAGAGTTTTTTGTACTTTAATCTATAATTTGGGTGAAAGCAAATAGTTAAAATAATAATTAAAAAAATAATCGTTCACGACTTGCTTAGGCTGTTAAAGCAGAGTAATAGCCATGCATGCATGTGGGTTGACTTGGTCCAGTCCAAGCAAGGCTTCCCCTATTATTTCATTGGCAACTTTATTGCTTTGGTCAAGCAAGGCTTGCCCCTTTATTTCAAAAAAAGTAAAAAAGAAAAGAAGAGAAAACCTTTATATATGACTGAAGTGACCTGAACGTCCCAAATGTTGAATTAACAGAAAAAGTGCCCTCAAAGAAAATTTTATAGCACGACACTTGGTTCAGCTTACATCTTACATGGGGTCGTAGCCAGTTAATCATAGCTTATCAATTCAAGCTTTTGGAACTTAGGGTTGGTTTGGATGCTAGGTTTGAAATCTAGGTTTCACAGATTTCGAGGTAAAACCTAGATTTTGAAATGTGATTTATGTTTGGGAAGTTATAGCTTTTACAGATTTCGAGGTAAAAAAGTAAGAAAAAGTGGGTA
>JANTPZ010138311.1:0-24349 GCA_025593235.1 Vachellia pachyceras
CCAACCCCGAACCCTCAACCCCCAACCCTCAACCCTCAACCCTCAACCCTGAACCCTAAACCCTGAACCCTGAACCCTCAAGCCCCTAAATCCTAACCCTAAATCCTCAGCCCTCTGCCCTCAGCCCTCAGCCCTAAGCCCTCAGCCCTAAACCCTAAAACCCTAAAACCCTAAACCCTAAAACCCAAAACCCTAAAACCCTAAAACCCTAAACCCTAAAACCCAAAATCCTAAAACCCTAAACCCTAAACCAAAAGATCAAGGGCAACAAAGTCAAGGGCAAAATGGAAATTTATGAAAAGGTAGACTGATAAAGGGCATTTTGGTCATTAAGATAAAGTGTAAGTGCATTTTGGTCATTTGGCAAAGTCAAAGTCAAACAGTTGACAAAAAATCAGAAAAAGTTCACATATGCCCAAAAGATAGAGCAGAGCTCACTGATTACCCGTGATTTGACTGATTGCTGAAATTCGATCTGGATAATGATTTATGGAATTTTAAATATTTAATGGTTGAAAATAATTATTTAGGGTGTCAGGAGTTCCCAAATACAAAAAACCAGTGTCTAGAAAAATTCAGTGAATTTTATAGTATTTTACAAAATTATTGCCCAATATACGATTAAGGCGATTTTCCCGAAAAGGAGGAAAAAGGCCCGAAAATCCCCAAAATACTATTTATTTCAGAAATTAATTTTAGACAATCTAGAAGGTATTTTGGGGAAAGAAAAAGAGGTAGAGTATCAGTAAAAAATGTAAAAATTTATAAAGCCCTAAAAATGATTTACCCTTATATTGCTTATTTTCAGGAGTTTTTGATAAAATAAAATAATCTTGTTAATTTTGATAAGATCAAGAGATATTTTGAGGATAATGATTTTATTATATTTAAGAGGGAATTATGGAGATTAAATTAGGAAGAAAATGTCTCCATAAAAGTAGAAAAAATTTACCGGAATAAAGTTATATTTACCGGTAGAAAGTGTAATTGGTAGAAGTAACCGAATGGAATTTGGTTTGGTTAGTGTAATCAAACCCCAAACATGTTTTTCTTCAATCCATGTGCAGTAATGATGACCACTTTTAAAGAGCTAATAAGATTCAAGCAAATGTCATGGAGGTGGAAGAATATAAGCCCTTAGATCTCAAGATTAAATCTCCACTGTCCATTATAATTGTGAGAGTTTTATAAATTCATTTTCTTCTCTTCCTCCCCCATTTAAGACCGACTTGAGCAGCTGGAAAATGGCAAGAGAGGACGCCATTTTTGGAGGTGAAGAAGAATTTTGGTGTAAGAGAGTGATTTTCAAACTAAGCAAGAGAACACCCAAGTTAAAGGGGAAAAAAAAGACACAAGGTAGCAAAACCATCTAACTCTAATCTATGTTATCATGAAAATTCCTTTGATTCATGCATGACTTGTTTTGAAATTTATGGTGATGAAAGTGTGGATGTGTGCATGTTCATACTATGGCTATATGCATTTATGTGTTTCATGTTACACTTTTATTAATCCACATCCATTAGAAAGTAATCATGTATTTTTATGAAAGTATGTTAGATAGTTTTGCTGCTGGGATTTCAAAAATTTCATTCTCCCCCACTAACCATTTTTAGGTGGAATTAACCACACTCAAGGGTAAGGAGAAAGTGATTGATTCTTGAAGCAAAGTGGATATGTAATGTTGTGAATTAAGTTATGGACTTTATGTGGTGATGTTTAAAGTGTAATGTGGCATGTAATATGACTTGTTTATGTATCATGGACTTATGATGAATCGTGTATGCTTGAGAATACCTAATTACATAGGTTAATATGGTTAAGAAAGGTTTGGAAATCAATATGGTTAAGTAGGGTTGAAATTTGACTAAGTGCTGGAAGTAAAGTTGGTTATTTCCCCTATTTTGCCCTGTCGCAAAATAGAGTAAATGAACTTCAAATGAGTGTAAATTTTATAGAAAAATAGTCCACATTGCAAGCTTCAAAACAAGACAAATATCACTGAATTTTGATTTTTATACAGAAAGTTATGACTGTCCAAATTTGGTGAAAAATCACAGAAAATCTTGGAAAAATGGAAATTTACCATATGAATAGTGCTTTTTCACGAATAATTCTGTACCACTGGACAAGTTTCTATTCAAATGAATATTTTTCCCTCATGAAAGAATTTGTAATCTTCAAATAGAAGTTGGAACCACTAAATTTCATTTTTTTAGAATTAGTTATGAATTTTCAAAGTTGGTCCGAAAAACTGTTAATAGTAACTTTCAAAAGTTAAGAGTTTTTATTTTGATTTTTTTGGACTTTTTAAGCAAATTGAAGCTTCACTTTGGTTCCAAATGGATATGAAATGAAGCTAAAGGAAAGTTTAAGGAGTGTTACATTGTTTTGGTATCAGAGCAAAAGTTTAAGATTTGACTTGATCTGTAATGCAATATGTGCATTATTATTTGTTAAGTTGTGCATTGTTAAATGATATGTTATGTACTAGTATTCAACATGCAATGCTTTGTTATATTAAATGTTAATTGTAATGGTATATGTTGGTTGCCTCTTATGATGATATGCTAGTTAGTTATGTTCTATATTCATGAGTTTAGGAATTAATGTGACTAGTGAAACATGAAAAGCCAAGTATACCTGTGGAAGAACTTAACAAGAAGGAACCTTTAGAGGTTAGTTCCAATGTGATAGAATCATTTCAGAATTTGAATAAGGTGTTTGAAAAAAGAAAAGGAGCTAGCATAAGAGCTACTAGAATATGCATGGGACAACAGATATGAAGGTATTTGTTGTTCTTTTCTATCTTCCTAGTTATGCTTGATTTTAGAGACAACATTGTGTTGAGTTGAATTTTTCACTTGGCGACTTTCGTACACACACTAAGTGCTTCTAAAGGGTTTCATGGAATGGAGTTCATTGCATGGAATTTCTGACCCAGTGAGTTGTTGAGGTTTACATTAAAAACTTAGTGCGAAAACGATTACTTTCTCTTATATTTTGTGAACCATGTTGGCCTAAATCATTTTCAAGAGGAAAACCATCATCAAACAACTTTCACACTTCAACTCTGTTTTTACTGTTTTCCCTCAATCAAAAAAAATACCAAAAAGAACTTTTGCTTTGTAATTAGCATTTAGGTACATAGCATTTTGAATCAAAAAAGTTTTTATTTAGAAAGCAAACTTAATCACAAACTAGTTAACAAGTGTACACAAAGCTTCGTATTTACGCACAAAACTTAATCACTCTACCAAGTCAAACACAAAGTAAGCTTAATACACAAGTAATCCAAGTTTGGCTCAACCAATACCAAGTATTTACGCACAAATCACAAGTCCTAACTCAGAAACTATGTAATCCATAACATAAATACAGATTGAAAACTATTAATCCCTTTTTAGCACTTTGAGCTCAGGCCATCTTCATCACCAAGAGGAAAAGAGATGCTCAACTACTCATAGCAAGTGAGCTCACAAGACCTAACTCAGAATTAGGGTTGTGTGAGTAGAGAGAAGATAGGAAAATGGTATATGAGTGTGTCTCTACCTCGTCCTGCGCCCCTCTTCTGAAACTTACCCAAATTGGAATATATTAACCGTTTTGGGTCGGATTCAGCAAAGTGGGTCGGGTAATTTTTCCATTTGGAGCATAATCTGATGTTGATGCGTGATATTCATCGTGGCTAACCTCTCCCGAGAGTTCTTGCTCGCTTGCTTGATCTTTGGCAGTGGTAAATTATAAATTACGCCGTGGCAAAATGTTCCAGAGCTACTTCCTCATGTTATTTGCTGGTGTTCCTGAAATGAAGTAGCAAACATTTGAAGTATCACTTGCTCATGATGGAATTAAGTGCAAATATATAATTATTCATGGTAAATGCAGCCAAAATCAAGCTAATCAAGATCAATAACTCTAAATCTCAAATTAAGCTCAAGCGGGTCATGAAGGGCCAAAATTGCATTCAATGATCTGGAAATTCAAGCAAAAATATAGAAGAAATGAAACTCAATCAAGCTGATTGGATAGCCATAAATCTAGTAGCTTGAAATTATCAATACTGCACTTTTCTTGTATTGAATTTTTTTAATACGAATCTCTTGAATTTTTTTTTAATGTTTCTTCGTATATTGTGAAATCCTAGTTGCTTTTAACATGCGGCAGCTGGGAATTGATGCCTTAGAGGATTCCTAGAAGGTTAGGTCAGTTGAATTAAACCATAAACCGAAAGCTCCATTCCTTTCACAGTACAACCAATAAATTTAATTACTTTCTTTTCTCAGCTGCAGGTGACAGTCTTGGTGTTATGAACGAACCTGGACAGCTCCATTTTGGTGGAAGGTAAAACCCATTTCAACTTCCTCTGTGCATTATTCAGTTCTCCTTATGTTAGCATACTTTTTTCGTTTGTTTTTTAAAATACATTTTTAATAATCAATTTTCTCCCCCTTTCAAAGGTAACACTACAAAAAATAGCTTATTCAAAACAGCTTAATGCCTATTTAGGAGTCACGTTTTGGCTTGTATAATGTATTTTGGATTCAAAAGTCTGTTAGCTTGCATACTTTAGTGTTTGATAATTCCTTTTTTTAAAATACATTATGAGATAAAAACTCCAATTTAACATAATAAATACACTTTGAATCCAACATTTATTCAAACATAAATGCGTTTTGGACGAAATGCATTTTAACAAAATGCATTATTCTAACAATTTTCCAAACGGGCACTTATTCAAATGACAACAAGAAATTACCGACAAAATCCTTCCTGTCATTGACTTTGTTTTTTGTGACTAATTGTTTACCGATGAAATTTCAATTTTGTCACAAATTACCGACAGGACTTTCCACCAAAAACTTACTAGCAGATTTTCACTTGGAAAATTACTGACGAAATTACCGATAGAAAATTCAATACTATCTTGACTCCAGTTTCGGAAGCAACTATCTCTAGCTCAAAAGGGATTGAAAAATAAGGCATGGCCAAGACTGAAAGTTGGGTCAAGGCCATAGTAGCTTGTGAGAACCATTTGAAAGCATCCTTTTTTTTCTTCAATTGAGTTTCCAAATTTTATTTTTGGTTCCCTTTGTTAGAACAAAGCCCATAACCATAAATGATTCATACAACAATCTAGGAACTCTCTAATCACAAATGAGTGGCAGCAGAAGACACAATACCTCTCACCGTTGTTATATCTTTCTTGTTTGGGATACAAGATCTGCTTAACATATAGAGTTGGAATATAACTCAAAGTAAAACTTGTAAGGATGACATGTCTTTTCTGATTGAAAAAGATGGCACGGTGACAATAATCAAGAATCACCATGAGACCAATCAAAAAACTTCAAGAGTAATTGAGAATTTTCTATATCACTATGGCCGTTAACTTGATACACTCAATCAGAGATCACCCTTTTAAAAAGCTGGCTAGAATTTATCCTACATGGGCTCAAGGCTCAAAAGATTACGGGTCATACTTAAAATATTTTATTTATTTCATAATTAATATCTATAATAATCATATAATAATAAAATATCTCACACCTTTCTTCAGTCAAATAAAGCGAAACACTTTTTGGGTTATAACGAATATAACGATGAGGGTTTTGAATTGTTTTGGATGGTAATAAGATGATCAGGGTAGGAACTTTTTTTTTTCGTTTGGTGCCATTTTGTACCTTTTGTAATTCTGATTAATTAAATATAAAGTATAATCTCTCCACATCTTTGTTATACTGATGGTAACGGTCACCCAATTGCACCCTATTGCATTAGACTCCAATGCATAGTAAAACGGGTTTGCGATTGAACAGAACGGATCCTTAAGTGTTTTAAGATGATTCGTCATAACTGTTTGAACAAAAAGAAAATACTAAAAAGATAAAAAAAAGAAAGAAAGAAACCAAACATCTATATGTATTTGTGCCGATGATGGAAATTGAATGGAACGATTGATAACATATAGCTTCCTAGGAAAGCTTATTTTATCATAAGCTGAATTCTTTGATCCATGATAGACTCATTGGTTTGACATGACAGTTTCTAGCGGTAACTTAACGGTAAAAGTTACAGCACTAGACTTATGTAAAAAATTAACACATTAAATATGTCAAATTTAAACTTCGATTCAGTGGGTTTTACACATTTCACCCAACAAATAATTAAAATGTTTTGATAATTCAAAGCTAAAGTATGCAACAAGTTTATGTCTAAAGAGCGTTAAATGCCCATTGCTTAAGATTGCAAGCTTTCACGTTTGTGTGTAAAGTAGGCAATCATACTGATAGGATAGCTATTCCTCACACGCTTAGAGCTGCCCGGATAATTCTGGTATTGATATCTAGTGTTATTAAAGTTGGTCTTTAATATAACAAATTGTTAACTTTTGTTGCGAACATTAAAAAAAGTTATAGTGCTTATATTTATTATTTATCTATAAACTTTTAAATTTATATATAATCCAACAATATACATGTTAACTAAATATTAAATATTCAATTCTTTAATATTTTAAAAAGTTCAATTGGTTTTTATATTAAAAATACGGTGTAGTAAAATGTAGTGTGTGTGTGTACATAGCTTGAAAGAGTTCTGGCATAATTTAATATAATAATAGAATCAAAATTTTGAAGATTTTGGTGTTAAACTATACGTCTTTGTTTCATTGATTGTAAATAATTTATCTAATGTCAATTGACAATATTTCTTAAAATTATTTTTTGTACATACGTAACTATTAACTTTACTAAAAGGATATATTTTTTAATCGATCAGAATATTTGAAAAAAAAAGCTAAGTCCAGCACTCCATGCTTTCTTTTGAGCAAAAGCACTATTCAATGTAGTGCATTATGTCTGCATCAAGTTTCATGATTGCTTTTAAGTTTTAAGTTTATAAAGTGTATTTCTTGTCATTTAATCTTAACACTATTACTTTCATCTAAAACAAATTCATCAAACTCACATGTAATGACTGCACAATTAAATATTGCTGACAAATCAAAGCATACTTGCCTTAATTTTTCTAATACTCTCCTTGGATCTTTAATATATGACCTAATTTGGGAGTTTATCTTTATTCTAAATCTGTTATCTATTTTTAATTTTTGTCACATGTTTCCCAAATTACTCCATTTATACATCTTCGACAACAATCAATTGACAAAGGAAGGGAATAAATGAATTGAGGAAGATGATTACATTACAAAAAAAAACTTTCGTTCGGCAAAAAAAATACAAAAAAATAACTTTCAGTGACGATTTTTAGCGGTGGCAGAAGAAGTCGCCGTTGAAAGTCAGTGGCGAAAGGAAGACAAATTATTATCCAATCAATAATATGCTATATATAAAATAAAATGTAAATATATAAAATAATAAACATATACATTAAAATTATCATCCAATTTACTTTTGGTTTTAATAATATTATATAGTGTGTGTGTGTGTGTATATATAATTATATACATAAATGTCTATAATTTATTATGTAGTAAAATATTATATATATTTAAATATGCTTTTAAAGTATGTAAAGTCATTATAGCTCAACTAGTAGCTCGTGCATGCCCAGGGAGTTGGAGGTACGATTCTTGGGAGAAGGCAAACTTTCAGATTTTTCAGCTAGTGACATGTGGCATAGATGAGGTGGCATATATGTTGCAACATGTGTTGTGTAGGGAGTGGTGGTGATGTAGCAGTCGTCGATAACATGGCATCCGCCTGTATGATGCGGTAATCATCAGAGTAATTATTATTTTTTAATAATTATGAAAGCATTGATAGCAATAAAAAAGTCGCCGTCAAAAGTGCTTTCAGTGACTCTTTTCATTGCCATCAAAGGGGAAGTCACCGATGAAAGTCTTCATCTTTTCAGTGGTAACTTATTTTTGTCTTTGCCAATACTTTCAATGACAATAGCTCTTGCAGAGTGACTCTTTGGCGCAACAAGTAATGTTGCCACTGAAATTTTTTTTGGTAGTGTTATGGTTTTGTAGAAAAAAACATATATACTAACTTATTTAATTAACGTACTTAATTAAACAAACTAGGTATCTAGAAAGGCCTGAAGTTATACTTTAGCTAACAATAAATTGCATAATGAGATCATGCATTGTTATGAAGCAGATTTTGTATTATCACATGTACAACATGCTCCTCCGGTTCTATTTATAGTGTATAGAAAGAGAATGATTTTTTGTCCTATTTATAAGTCATTTCATTAAATTTTTTACTTGAATGTACAACTTTATTTATCATTAAATAGGCATAAAGTTAAAAAGTTGTTGAATTTTAAGGTAAAGTAAATAAAGTTTAAGGTTGTTATTGATATGTGAAATATGATACAGGTGACTTTAATATTCAAATATGTTATTATTACACAGAAGAAAAATGATAATACACGAGGCCATGCATGCGTGTAACATGGCCATTCTTATTCAAGGAAGCCAAACAACACTTCGTCAAATGCAACCCCGGCACACATACAAACACATTACATATAACTTTAACTAATTCCGATCATATGACACTTTTATTTGAAAACCTTAAGAAGTTCACACAACAACAGTAACATATTCGAGATCGTGAACTCTGATTCGGATGATGATGTGCTTAGTGATGATGGTGATGGTCATGATGATGATGGTGATGGTCATGGCGCTCCTCAACATCTATATCAGCGCGTTTCTCATATGCTTCGTGGGCTGCTTCCATGGAGGGTTTCACTGTGGAAGCCTGTCCAACAGTGGAGGCCGGATTCAGCCGACGACCCTCCGCATCCGCAAGGGAAGCGGTGGTGATAAGCACCACAGCCAGCAAAAGAAGGAACAAGTGCTTTGGATGCATTGATGGGATGGCTCTCTCTCTTACTGATCAAACTCTTGTGCTCTAGTAGTGTTTGCTGCGGATATTTGGCCAATAGCAGCTTGATCCTTTTATAAGGAATTAGGACCTATCTTCTTCTGACACGTGCTACCATTTATTTTTTTGTTAAAAGATAAAAGTACGTCAGTTAGTAAGTTTCATGCATGTTTGACCAGGCAACAATGAAAATGAAGCTCTATTTGTCCATCATTGTAAGTTAGTAAGTTTTATTGGTTCCTCTCACGTTTCCCTGCAAATTAAGTGTAGTAGGTACATGATAGTGTCGTTTGTTGTGTTTTTCTTTAGCTATGGGTTCTGGCTTCTAAGTATGCATCAAGGAGCTTTCCCACTTGTTATATTCTATGGCTGATATATATACATACATATATATATATAATATATAAATATATATATCTGTAATCAGTTTCATGTTTGACCAACCAATAATATTAGTTCATCTATGCTTCAATTAAAAGTTGGCTAGGCAGATTGGTTCTTCTCATGTTTCCCCTAAAAATTGGGCGTAGCAAGTATACCGATTTTGTCGTTTCATGTGCTCATTTTTAATTGCTTTCTTCGGCTGTAGGTTAGAAGCTTTCCCACGTTGAATTTATATCCCTACGATTTCAATTAACTCGAGTTAAACTAAGAAAAAGGGTTCAAGTCCAATCTCTCGCCACGGGGTAGTTTTCAATTTGTTGCAATTTTTTACCATATATTCCTTAGGTTCAAAATATAAATTTCAAATAACGGAATTAGGCAATTTCAAAAATTGGTTAAAATTAGTGAATGACAATAAATTTTTAAAAAAATACAATTTATTAATGAATTAGGAAACCATGCTTTTGAAGGAAAAAACAACCCAAACACTATCATTTTACAATCAATTTTCACTAATTTCATGGTTGAGAAAGACCTCAAAATCAATTAAAATTAATTTTACGTGAGTTGAGAAAAATATTTCTTACATATTTACATCAGATTGCCTAAAATCATTTTAAAAACTCACCCAAATGCCCAAACCCTATACCTTTTTTCTCCATAATCTAAAACACTCTTATAGGAGAGGGAGAGTGGGAGAAAAAATGAGAAAAAAAGAACCGAAAGCTATATACAATTAATTAGGGGTAACATTAAAACTTATTAAATAATAAGACAAAATCAAGTTGAAGCTTATATAAAATAAAATCATACGCCTTGCAATTTTGAAGCATTTATTTTAAACCATGGAAATTTTTTACTTGCGATTTCTGTTGTGTTTGGCTACGTTGAGTGTAGTAAATGCATTTTTGTTGGCCAATGTGTGGCATCAATTGTCCCATGGCGGAGGCCCGAGGGGCCAAGTCATAGTCGAACCATGGTGCTTGGGCGTCTGCTATACTTTGGGTTAAGGAAATAGAGTTGCGCCCTAACTAACAGCTATAGCTTTTAGCCTAGTGGTAAGCGCTTGATCCTAACAATTGGTATCAGAGCCAAGGTCATGAGTTCGATTCCTAGCAGGACAATTGCTGATGGGGGATTGTTGGCCAAGGTGTGGCATCAATTATCCCATGGCGGAGGCCCAAGGGGCCAAGTCATAGTCGAACCATGGCACTTGGGCGTCTGCTTTACTGAAGGTTAAGGAAATAGAGTTGCGCCCTGACTAACAGCTATAACTTTTAGCCTAGTGGTAAGCGATTGATCCTAACAATTTTGACCTTCTAGCACATGTATCTTGTTATTAAACTCAGAATGGACTGACTGGGTCAAGCTAAAAACTGGCGGCCCAGCTTCCAGTCCAATCTAAGTTTCCTTTTAACCTTATGTTAAGTAAACTCGATGGAACTCGGACTAACCCAAGGTCAACTCAATTGGCCTGTCTGATTTGTTGGGTCGATCAGGTTACTTTTTTTTCAAAATTATATTTTTTAAAAAATAAAATACTGAATCTTTTTAAAATATGAAAGGTAAAAATTAAAAAATAGAACTCCTTCTCTACACAGGTCTATTATCACGTCTATATCTACTCATCTTTTTAATTATTATTTAAAGAAGAATTTTTTTTTTAAAAAAAAATCAAATTTGAAAGTTAAAAAATAAAAAAATATCTTACCATATATATTGATATTTTGTTGGGATGAATATTTTGAAATTGTAAATAATGTTAGATAATAGATAAACTATAAGTATATGATTGATTTGATAATTGTTACTGTTGGAATATGGGCCACCCTTGATGGATTAGGCCCAAATCCATGGGCTAGGTCAAATACGTAAACATGAACTCTTGTGCAAAGTTATATATATGGGGAAGTGGTTCCCCAAAGAGAGCAAACATAACGCACAGAGAAAACAAGTCTTCTCCCTTCCCTTTCTCTTGACGGGAATCTCTCATCTCCTCTCCTCTTGCCTTCGGTGCTTTTGATGTGTCTTGTGTTTGGATCTACCATTGTGATCCGAATTCCACGTGGGTATATGCATATTTGTAATTCGGCATCTCCAGGTACGCCCGAAATCCTTCAGTGGTATCAGAGCTATTAGGTTCCTGAAGCATTTCTCTTCCGCACAGATATGAACTATTGCTAGTTTAATCATGAAAATTTGAATGTATGATTAAAGTATATCCATTACTATGATCTCTTGCTTACCATACATGTTCTATGGCAATTACTCACTGTTCATGAATTTCCGCAAGCAAGCTTAATTGAGATATATATGTATGTATATTTCTTGATTTCCTGTATAGCATGCAGTTTTGCTTTTCGGTTCAGATTTCAAGCATGGCTGTGATTTATGTGTATATATGGTTTGAAATTATACGCCTCTAAACCGAAACAATGAAAACGAAAAACGAAATGGGAAAACAAAACCCAATAACGGAGATCCAAATCTGGGTTCTCAGAATACGATGTCTTTAGGCTTAGAAAACATGTCCATAGTGTAAATCTCTTCAAGACGAGAATGTGGAGACCAAGAACACGTAAAACGGAAACCGGACGACGTAGTTACAGAGGAAAAATGAGTTACGAATTCCATCACATTTTTCCAGAAAAGGAGAAAGATTTAGGCTCCAAAAGTACTCCCTAGAACGCGAAACGAAGAAATGGATACCTAGAACGTGAAAAACGGACGCCGGATGGTAAAAATATGGCCAGAAAACGCATCGGATGAATACTAACCGTCTCAAAAAAAATCTCAAAAAAATGAAATTCCAAAAAAAAAAGGCACGGAGGCGGTAGAAGGCAGCAAATCGGGCAGGTTAATCGAACCCGGAAATATATTGTGCCAGGGCCAACCCAAAAAAAAACTGTTTTCGGTCTGGGCCAGAGAGGCCCAAACCGAAAATTCAAAAAAAAAATTTAGAGTTGGGCCAGAGATGCCCAACCAAATTTTTTTATTTCGGGTTAGGCCAGAGAGGCCCAACCAAAAAAACAAAAAAGGGGAAGTGACTTCGATTGGGCCAAAGAGGCCCAACCCGTCAAGCAGTCCGAAAAAAATATTATTTTAAAATAATAATAATAATAATTAAATAAAAAATTATTATTATTATTTTAAAAAAGGGTCATATGGCGCGTCCAATGGACACGTGGGCTACCTCATCAGAACCATGACGGCGAGTGGCGAAGAACGGTCTAGCGTGTGTCACGATACGACAGTGGCAAAGCGGCGTGTGGCTTACACGCGCCACCACCCAAGAGTGGGGCTCATCCCATTTTTTGAATTTTTCAGTATTTAATCTTCTCGGGGCACGCGACAACGCGTGGGACCTTTAAATGAGATGCAGTTTTTTCCTAAAACTCCTAAAATTCAAGATCTTCATTTTGATATATAATTTGCCTATTTTATAAAGCAATTTAGGATCTGTTTTTACAAAAATCAGTGCTTAATTAAGGATTTTTTTAGAATTTTTCAATGTAATAATTTCAAATCATTTTTTTAAAAAAAGTAATGGTACAAGAGACCTCAGATAGCACTGAAACACTGTCATATGGACTATTGTACATTGAATATGTTGATGAACATGTTCATAACGAGTATCCTGAATTTTAAAAAAAATTGAAAAGGATTTTAAGGATGAGCTTTTGAAGAGGATTTTGAGGAAGATCCTCAAGGGAACATAAGGAAGACACTGAGGAGGATCCAAAAGAGGTTCATAATAAAAATCTTTAGGAAGGCACAGCTGAACCTCAAGAGGTCTACTTCGACCCGGGTCCTGTGTCCTCGTTCTCATTGAAATTCAAACCTTAAGATTGTGATGAGAAGGCTAGCCACCATCTTTCACCTTCCATGGATACGACAATAGCTGAATATGGCATGCAATGAGAACAGCCATAGTTAAGAATAAAAAAAATCTATGGCATCATTGCTAGCTATGTCAATAGCATAACTAACAGTAAGACTGCAGAGTTTTGTATGAATGTCGTGATGAAGAATCGTGCAGCAGTTAGAGCTGCAGACATATTCACATTATTAACCATGTTGGTTGTTGTAGTAAAGAGAACAACAAAACTTATATTGAATAAGAATTAATATTTTAAAAGACTAAGGAAATAAATATTGGATTATTTTATTGCAAATATCTAAAGATGTGTTGTGCCTTAGATTTATGTGTTTATACTCTGTGTTTTGTTAATATATTTAGAATATGACTTGGTGTATGATTATGACTCAATGAATTGTGAAATGTGACATGTTTAATTTATGTGAATTGTTGTGAAATCGTCATTATTATTCGCATGATGTGTCACTTTGTAACACGTTTGATAAGTGGGAGCTTTTAGAAAATGAGACTTCTAAAAGTTAACGATTCATGAGGTACTTATACAAAATTCTTGAAAGAAAATAATGTAGCTAGTAGTGTTTGTGTGATGGAAGGTACAAACGTATTCTCCTGATCGCAAATCTAGTGATCAAATTATCGTCTTGTCAAGAATAATATAAGTATAAGACATTGTATACTGCGATGTGCTACATAATCGGTAAAAACTCAGCTATATGAGAAAACATTTGTTGATAAAATAGCCCATCACCTCAGACTTGGAAATGGCAACAAAAGGTGTTATTGCCGAATTGAACAAATGGGATAAGCTGAACGGTGACAACTGAGATACCTGGCACCGTAAGGTGCAATATATATTGGAGGAACAAGAGGCCCTTGAGCCACTGACCACTATTTTTGGTGGAACTTGAAGTTGGAACTACAGCCCAACGTAAGGGAAACCTGGAGTTATACTAGGTATGGAAAAATGAGAACAGTATTGCAAGAGTTACCCTGCTGAGAATAAAGCTAAATGATCTAATGTGTCAGTTTGAAAAACGTCCAATTGCATATGCCATGTGGGCAGCTTTTAGAGATAAGTTTGGTGGAACTTCGACCACTAAGCTTAGGACGCTGACAATCAAGTTTGACACGTATAAGCTTCGGGGTATTACATCCATGAAGAAGCACCTTCGAAACATGTCAAACATGATTAGAGAGCTCTAGGAAGTTGGACTTGCAATAACTGATGAGCATCAAGTGCAGGATGTGATCATATCACTTTCCCTAGTTGGGAACATATGAAAGTCAACTTAACACATAACGATAACATCATCACTTTTAATGATGTTGTGAAGCACCTTGAGTTTGGGGATGAACGCCTGGAGTCATATAAGACTTCTGGGCATGCCTATTACACTGAGGATACAAGCTTTTCCAATGTTAAGCCTGATTTAAGAAGGGTAATAAATTTCTTGGAAAAGGCAGGAAGGATGTCCCTAAATTCAAAAAGGGCGAAAGTAAAGGTTGACCTGAATAAGGTCAAATACTATGCCTGCCAGAAGTTGGGTCACTTTGCGAGGGACTTCCCTGTGTAAAATGAATGTGGAAATACTCAAATTCAACAGAGCATGTAACGAAGGATCGGAGATCCCTCATGGATTACCGTCGGTTACTGCATTAATGCAAATGACTTTATATTGGCAATAATGCAAAGATCGAGGTCAAAGGCATAGGCACCTGCAAATTAGCTCTGCATGGTGGAAAGACCTTAATCTAACATAATGTACTTCATACACCAGACATTCAACGGAATTTAGTTTCTGTACTGTGTCTGTTGAATTATGGGTTTGATGTGAACTTTCATGACAAAAGATGCTGACATTCTTAGTGACGATACCTTTTATGGTTTAGCTTTCTTTTTCAGGAAAGTTCTATGTTATGAATGTTGTTGGTGATTCCAACTTGCATGACTATTTCGTTAGTTCCTTCAATATAACAGTTGGCATAAATATCTGGCATGATAGACTACATCATATAAGTTAGAATCAAATGATCAAACTAGCAAAAGAGCGTTTGCTAGGTGAACTCCAAGCATGGAGATGGCCTTATGTGAAAATTGTTTCGCTGGCAAAGCAACTAGAAAACCTTTCGATATAGAAACTAGAGCTAAAAATCCATTGGATTTGTTCCATTCTAATATATGTGGTCCCATGAGTGTGAAGGCAAGGCACGGAGCTTGGTACTTCATTACCTTTACTGATGACTTTTCACGATATGGTCATGTCTATTTGATCTCACATAAGTCTGAAGCACTAGAGAGTGTTAGACAGTCCATGATTGAGATAGAGAATCAAATAGAACGTAAATTAAAGTATTACGTATTGATCGAGGTCGTGAATACATATCTGATCAGTTTAAAGAGCTCCGTGAAGAAAAGAGGATAATTAGGTAACTAACTATCCCTGGCACTCAGCAACAAAATGGAGTGTCTAAAAAAAGAAAAAGAACTCTTCTAAACATGGTTAGGCCAATGATGGCTCAAGCAAACCTGCCAATTTCGTATTGGGGTGATACTTTATTAACAGTAGCCTTTATACTTAACCGTGTACCCTCAAAAGCAGTTACTTCCATATCCTACGAGTTATGAATGAAACGCAATCCAGATATAAGTATCTTAAGACCCTAGGGGTCGATTGCTTGTGTTCATAATGACTCCCACAAGTATCGAAAGTGGAACTCTAGTTATGAGACCTAATTTTGGGTATTGGGTCCTAAAGGAAAAGAATGTATCTTTATAGAAACTTACAAGAATTGAAGGATACATTTTCAAAGGTGAAAACGAAGATGGAACTATAACTGAAATTGAATCAAGGGACTGTATTTATGGAAAGTGAATTTCCTGGCAGATGAGAGATAAATCAAACAATATCTCTTTATAAGACACAAAAACAAGGTAGTGCAGATCGATCTAATGATCCCCAATTGTCTCAATATATCGATCTGAGTGGGAGATCAGAAGGCTCATAAAGGTCTTTACAAAGGCCGAGACAAGAGAAATGGAAGAGACAAGAGGTTTCTGCAAGAAAGAGTGACAAGGGAAATGTACCCAAGAGACGCTTTTCAATAGAGGGGTAAGCACTCATGGTCATTCTAGATGAATATGATGAGCCACGTTCTGTACAAGATGCCTTGTTGTGCCCTGCCAATGATGAATGGAAGAAGAGATTGATTTAATGAGAATGAATCAAGCCTGGGAACTCATTGATCTACCAAAAGGTCGAAAGGCCATTGGGAACAAGTGGGTTCTCAAAATAAAAAGAAAAGCGGGTGGATCAATTGACAAGTACAAGGCACGTCTGGTAGCGAAGGGGTACACACAACAGGAAGGTATCGATTATGGCAACACCTCCTCGTCTGTTGTACGCTTTAATTCAATAAGGCTAATTCTAGCAATAGTAATCAGTTTAGATCTGGAGTTACATCAAATGGATGTGAAAATTGCATTTCTAAATGGAGACTTAGATGAAGAAATCTATATGGAACGACCATTAGGTTTTGTAAAGAAATGTTTAGAGAGCAAAGTTTTTAAGCTCAGAAGGTTCATTTATGGATTGAAACAATCATCCAGATAGTGGTATTTGAGGTTTCACAAGGTGATAATCTCATATGATTTTAAGATGATTGAAGAAGACCACTGTGTCACGTCAAGCGGTTTGATGATAACTTTGTGATGTTATCATTATATATAGACGACATACTGCTGGCCGAAAATAGCCTAACTTCGATCTTAGCCTTTAAAGAATGGTTGTCATCGAACTTTGAGATGAAAAACATGGGAGAAGCAGTGTACAGACTTGGAGTTAAAATCCAAAGGGATCGTTCAAAAGAGATTTCCATCTCTTTCATAAGAAAATTACATTAAGAAAATTCTTGAGCAATTCAACATGAGTGACTGCAATCCCTTAGACACCCCGGTAGCTACTGGAGTTAGCTTAAATCTTGAAATGCGTCCCCAGACTGAATTAGCTAGGAAGAGAATGGAAAGAGTTCCTTATGCTAATGCCGTTGGAAGTCTAATGTATACAATGATGTGCACAAGATCAGATATTTATTTCACAGATGGACTGGTAAGTAGGTTCTAGTCAAATCCTAATGAACATCATTGGAAAGCTGTGAAAAGGATTCTGCGATACTTAAAGGGCACAATGAATTATGCACTAACTTATGAAGGAAGCGAATTGCGGCTTCTTGGATTCTCCAACACTGATGTAGGACGAACTTGAATGAAGGTCAACTTTAGATTATACCTTCTTGCTAAATCATGGCGCCATAAGTTTGAGTAGCAAGAGCATACGTGCATAGCCCTGTATTCAATGGAAGCTGAGCCTGTGGCTTGCACTACGGCAGTGCAAGAGGCTATATAGTTGAAGAGATTCATTGAACACCTTGGATTTAGCAATGAGAGCACAAATCCTGTGTTGATATACTGGCCATAGCCTACACGAAAGACCCAAAATATTATAGCAAGACAAAGCTCATTGATATTAAGTATAATTTTGTGAGAGATTATGTAGCACAAAAAGTGATTAATATACAACACATAACGACCAAGAGTATGGTCGTAGATCCCCTAACTAAACCAATAGCTAGAGAAGTGTTTGAGAAACATGTAAGGACATTGGTATGTGCAAAATGTAATGTTATAGATACTATGTATTGAATTTATAATTAAAGTATACAATTATTCATCATTGATTTATGTGTCTATGTACAAGTATACAATGTCTAGTATGTCGTACAGGCAAGTGAGGTAGGCTCTCTCCACGAGCTACCGCCTTTGATAATCAGGAGGAGTATGCAAAGATGAGACACTTGTATTCACCAGTAAGGCAGCAGGAATGCTGATATGGTAGAGAAGAAATACAAATCGTGTCGCCTCGGCAACTATGTAGCATGTCGGGATGAGATCCAATGTATATAACTGTAAAATATGGATCGAATCATGGGAACCCACTCCCATGATGCTTGTTACAGACAACAAATTCTTCAATATTGATGTCATATGAGAATGAGGCATAGAAGAATTTGGGTGCAGATGTTGGGAACGTCTAGACTAAAAGTCTGTACGGTGTTAATAGAATGTTTCAAAATTGACGTACGCTCTTATAGTATAAGAGAAACACCGTAGCATGTGATTCATACCACATGTGTTATAGAACCGTAAAAGGGAAGCAAGTGAATGGATCCCTGCTTCGTTGCTGTGTGAGTCCCAAGAAATTAATATTTCTATTTATGTCCTTTTTGACTTTGACATTATCATAGAGGTATACTTCAATGATTGCTACCTTAACGTACATTCTACTATCATGATAGATGCGATACAAGGTACTATGTTAGGAAAGCGGTTGATGTATATCAAAATGATATATGGGCGAAAGGAAGATTACTTGATAAATATACAACTATGTTGGTATCTGTGACATGTCCCTTATGATATCAACTTGGAGATTTCATAAGTGTTGACACCACGCATATGAGAAAGACGATCTAAGTCATATGTTAACTTGGGAGGGATTAGATTTGTCAAGTGAAAGTGTATTTTGGTTAAATTTAGGACATATGAGGCATAATAACCAGATTCAAGCTATATGAAGAAAGATTGTCTTGTGATGGTCTTGTGAAAGGGATTTATATTACAAACATTTAAAAGATGTCATGGCCATGCGGTCACGGTAAAGCACCTAGTATGAAAGGAAGAAGAGAGAAGGATGAGGCCTACGTTCCCTAATCCACCAAGTGTGAGTGGGAGATGTTGGAATATGGGACACCCTTGATGAATTAGGCCCAAATCCATGGGCTAGGTCGAATACATAAACATGGACTCTTGTGGGAAGTTATATGTATGGGGAAGTGGTTCCCCAAAGAGAGCAGACATAACGCACAGAGAAAATAAGTCTTCTCCCTTCCCTTTCTCTTGACAGGAATCCTCTCATCTCCCTCTTTGCTTGCCTTTGGTGCTTTTGCTGTGTCTTGTGTTTGGATCCACCATTGTGATCCGAATTCCGCATGGGTATCTGCAGATTTGTAATTCGGCATCTCCAGGTACGCCCGAAATCCTTCAGTTACTTTGTTAAAAATGGAATTTACTAATTAGTTTTTGGAATTTTCAATTTTGGATAGTTTAATTGTGTTAATGTATAATGATATTTATTTTTTTTATTCCTCACTGGTTTAACTCCGGTCTAACACACTGCCTTATCTGGTCAGTCATCAGTCTAGGTTTGATAACCTTGGTCTATTGTCAATACTATTAATTAGATTCTTTGTGGATGAAATTATAAAATTACCAGAAACACTTAAATTCCTATAAATCATATTAGCAGGTTAACTTGATAAGCATGCGTCTGCAGTACATCAAGTTGATAAGGATGATTAATGCCTTTCTTCCTTCCTTATCATCAAGTTGATAGCCTCGCAGTACAATCATTGAATGCATTGATATAATGAAATCCGAATGGTGATTTTCTTTAAAGATAGCCGCAGCAAGGCATGGTTCTCTCTCCTTCAGTTCAATTTCTTTTTTTTTTGTGGTACAATCCTTCAGTTCAATTTCTTTTCCTTTTTGTAGAAGTTTATGTATAAAATTTGAAAAGCACGCGTCTATTAAAAAATGTGTGACCCATCATATGTATATGTATATGTGTGAATTGTTTTCAACTCAAAATCAGTTTCCCGTGAATGCTTTTTGGATGGGTGGTGGCTGCCTCGTTGGTGGAACATATCTACTAAAAAAGGAAAAAGAAAATATGTAAACATATTTTTGGATCACCTACTATGTATAGTGACAAAACACACACACACACACCAACACATTAATATTTTTTATTTTTTCTATTCTAGTTTAATGTATATTTGTGAGTAAAAATTATACAGATGAGTCATGATAAGTGCATATTTTATAATTAAATAGATATAAATTTTGATATATATTTTATTAGATAGGAAATTTTGTTTTAAAATGTTCAATTCTATTACGGGTTTTTCAATATCAAGGGATTTGGCAGTATAATCACATGAAAGGTGATATTACGTAGTCTTAGGATTTCTGATGGCGTCTTGTAGTAAGCATGATAAGATGGTTACGTAATGCTAATATATACCAAACACCTTCAATAATGTATTTTACTATTCAGATAAATTTTTTTAGGCAGAAAAACATTGCCCTTCCTAAAACATTTCATAAAAATTTGATTGCATAATTTGGAATTAAGAGTTATTCTATCATCAATGTATCTGTGCAAATAGTTTTTTTTAAACAATGGACAAATATGAGTATTTTACTCAAGGTATATGAACTCGAATTGATGATTGAATATGAGAAAGCATTGTGGGTAAAATGTCATTGAGTCATATCGGAATCTATCTGTGGTTAGACTGATGAGGAATAAAAAGAAATAAAAAATAAATCTCATCACACACTCACACCATCCAAAATTGAAAGTTCAGCAAACTAAATTTCATTACTAAAGAAGTAAGAATTAGAAAAATAAAATGAACTATCTGAAAGATAAAAAATGTAAATGTAAACCTAAACACACCCTAATAGCTCTTTTGTTCCAAGAATTCTTTTTATTAAAACTACAACGTTGAACTAATCCTCCGTTTAGAGCCCCACATTTTTCCCTATTACACCACCATCCTTCTCTCTTCAGTCTTCACCACCTCACCCTAATCCAACCCTACACCCTCATCATTACCTACACTCTACATTTTCTGCCTTCTCTGTAACACCCCAAAATTCTAACCAAAATACTAAATGAAATTCTCTATGTAATGATAAATGAGGATTTCCAAAAAGAATTCATCAAAACATATCATTAATCCAGCCAAAATGTATGTCACTAATATCAGTTCAAATCTTCCCAAAATATCAGAGTAAATAGAAATAAAATGCTAAAGTTTTAGAGTCATGGCAATTTAAGATGATAGCATGTGCCTAAGGGCACAAAAGTGCCAACAAGGCTCACTTCTAGGTGCTTTCCCTTGCTGCTTGCTAAAACAATCACGTGAAAATGCTAATATAACGGGGTAAGATTCCACGCGCCAGTAACTCTGAAACTTTCTACCACACACAAGCAAACGGCATAAAATTAAAAAGGAAGAACTTATTTACGAAATACATTTGTGTATATATACAATAAACCTAATATAAACAATTTCATATTTTCTTTCATAATTATGCAAATAACAATTACTATCACAAATAATGCATAACAATGTAATATGCAACCACCCTTATAACACCGCCATCCTTATTCTGCTGACTGGAGCCATAGGCTAACACATGGTCCAACAGAGACTCATCCATGTGACTGGATTGTCTCAAGCTCACCAATTTCTTAATATACACCCGACCAAAGGTATAGAGCTCAAGTCTGAACTCTGGCTCCCCTCCTTAAAAGAAAACCAAAGAGGTGTCACACGTCCCGTAATTCCAATGCAATCCTGGCCAAAGGAAAGACACGGGTAAAGGGGCCCTAACAATTGTCATTCACTGTGCACCGAGTGATGGCTTATCACGTGATAAAAACCATATCATACATCAATCTCCTTCCATGCTCCAACCCATTCACATTGCAACCGTCATGACAGTTATAACAATTTTCATGCTAAAATATATTGAAACTTTAAATAGTTGCTTTTATATAATTCAATCCAAAAATGCATAAAATGTAATTCAATCACAATTTAATCATAAGTGGTTCACAAGTATATGGAAGAATATTCAGAGTTACCTGTAGGTCCCGAATTTATGGATAAGCATGTAATATCCATAAATTTCTATGCTAGCTTAATTAAATGTTAATCCGATAGCTAGGAAATGAAAAGAGAAATCAGAGGTAAATAATACAGAAAGAAAGACTAAAGGCCGCAAGTCGTAAGGATAGACTTGGTTTAGTACACGGAGTTCTGTAGGAATTCCAGAATTAAGGAAAATTGCCCAGAGTGATATGAGGATGGGAAAACCTTCAGAAAAGGGACCCATACGTCATTTAATAAAAGAACAAGAACATAAAGGTCTTTTAGTATCAAAAGTAAGGGTAAAATAGTAATTTTTAGAAAAGTAGAGAAAGTAAGGGCAAAATAGTAATTATGAGAAAGTTAAAGGTATTTTGGTCATTTGACAAAAGAAAAGTCAAAAAGTCAACCAGTTGACCAAAATATCAGAAAAATTTACAGATGCCCAAAAGAGAGATCTCTACATACCGGTCGTAATGACGTAACACGGATTTTCCAGATTCGGACCCGATTTCCATCTATGGAAGTTTGAAGGGTAAAAGAGGAAAAATAATTATTTGAAATATCAGGAGCTCTTCAAAAATTTGGAGAAAAATATGAAAAATCCAGTGAATTATATAGTAATTAATAAAATTATTACCCGGTATATAATTAAGACGGTTTTCCTGAAAATTGGGAAAAATACCCGAAAAATCCCTGAAATATAATTATTTCAAAAATAAATTTTGAGAAATATAGAGGGCATTTTGGAAAAAGGAAAAGGGCATGAGAATCAGTGAAAAATATAGTATTTTTCAAAATTTGCTCTCCGATTGTTCCGTTTCAGGGATTTTGGACAAGATAAAATAATCCTATAAAAATTGAGATAATTAAAGGGTATTTTGGGAATAATAATTTTATTATATTCAAGATGGAATTATAGAGATTAAATGAAAAAGAAAATATCTCCAGAAAAGTAGAAAAAGATTTACCTGAATAAAGTTAAGTTTACCGGTAAAAAGTGTAATCGGTAAAAGTAACCGAATGAAATCCAGTTTGGTTGGAGTAACCAAAGGGGAATCAGATTTTTACCCCCCAATTACAGCTGTAAAAGTCATTTTAGGAGGGAGAATAAGAGCATGACAAGTGGCTTGACATAAACCCTTAGATCTACTTTAGTTTACAAGATGAGATCCTAGCCATTAGATCATTAAATGGGGAATTAATAAAACAGCATTTTCCTTCATCTTTCCAGCCATTTGCACGACACATTCCAGCAGATTTTGGGGAGCAAAGTGACGCCATTTTAGAGCCAAAGAAGAGAGGGAAAATTGGTTGATCTTCAAGGTAAGAAAGATTACTACCTTGAAACATATACCAATCTCTTCCTTGCAACTTCCTCTTCCACTTCCATGGTTTAGAATTTTGATTTAGCCTCTCTTTTCTTAATTTCATGACTTAGGGTTCTTGAGAGAAAAGTGAGAAAGAGAGGGATTTAAGGCTACTTAATTGTTGGAAATGCTTCCTCTTGTTGAAAGAAGCATGTTGATGATAGTATTGTTGTTGGTTGAGATGTTTTGTGATTTTTGTAATTTTGGGAAATCATGAAAATATGGGGAAGTGCTGTCCAATTTTCCATTTGATATGGAAGAGTTAGAATCATGTTTTTTCATGCATAAATGAGGGTTTGGAAACATGAAACAAGTGGTAGAATTGTTAGAAGTTGAAAGTTTCATGTTAAGGAATTTTGAGGCATAATTTCGTCCAGACCTGGAACAGCATGAAGATGATTTGTTTTGATGATTTTGATGATTACTGAGGATCCAAAATGATTTTTTGTGTAGGGTATAAGTGGTCCCAAGTTTATGGAATCATTAGAAAAAGTTAAAGACAAGTTTGAGTCACTAGGGTTTAAGGAATTCAAGAGAAGGTTAAGGGACTTTTACATTTGTTCTTACATTGGAAATGGCTAATGTTTAATGGCCATTACATTCTCCATTGTGTAGGCAATAATTGTGTTCAAGAGGGTGATATTCAAAGTGACCAAGACAAGTCACAAAATCAAGAACAAGTTGAGGAAAAGTAAAGCCTAAAGGTAGCAAAGATTTCTAACTTTACTTAACATGTTGTCAAATTATTCTAATGATGTGCATGACTTGATGACATTGTTAAATGTGTTTATGAGTAACATTATGCTATGGCCATATGCATTGAGTATGTGCTTGGTACACAATTTGACTTTGTTACTTATGTTATGAACTTAAAGCATGTCATGCAAACTTTTCATGAATGTTAGTAAGCTTTGCTATTGAGATTTCCAAAAATCTCACTCTCCCCCACTAACCATTTCTAGGTGCAAGTTCATCCAAGGGAAAAGAGAAGGTTATGGAAGCATGAAGCTAAATTTATAATGCCTTCTTGGATGATATTTTGGTTATGTATTAATATGATGTTTTAGTTTTAA
>JANTPZ010138312.1:0-29559 GCA_025593235.1 Vachellia pachyceras
AAAAAATCACTTTTCCAAAGTTTATCTTTTTAAATGATATCCTTTTACGTTTCATATCCTTCCACCATGTTTTCGTATTTCATATGAAACTCCTCATAACTTTATGATTTGTCTTTTTAAATTTGAATGTATACATTATCTTAGGGTTTAATAAATGGATCGTAGTTGGATGAATGTGTTACGAACAAGTGATGAATATGAGAATGGTGTGGAAGAGTTTATTGAATTTGCTAAAAGAAATGCGAATAGCAAAAATGGGATGTATTTTTGCCCCTGTGTCAAGTGTATGAATGGGATTAGGCAAAATATTGATGGCATTAGGGATCACCTAATTTGTGAGGGAATAAGTCTCAAGTACACAAAGTGGATATGGCATGGTGAAAAACTAAATGTATATGCAGCCCACGAAAGAGATTCTGTGGATGTAGTAGATGAAGATAGAATGGAAAGAATGATTCACGATGTTGAGGTAGAATCTTTTGCCTAAGCGCCTGTATACGAAAGCATGCGGAGCGATGCAGAGACACCGTTGTACCTTGGGAGTAAGCATACACGCTTGACGGGTACATTGCATTTGATGAACTTAAAAGCATCTTGTGGGTGGACCGACAGTAGTTTCACATTGTTGCTGCAGTTGTTGGGTGATATGCTTCCAGAGAACAATGTACTTCCAAATTGTATGTATGAAGCCAAGAAAATCTTATCTACGATGGGCATGGAATACAAGAAGATACATGCGTGTTCTAATGACTGTATACTATACAGAAATAGGTATGAAGATCTTAGTGAGTGTCTGAAATGTAAAACTGCACGATACAAGGTGAGGAAAAGTGGTGATTGTGGTGATAAACTAGCTAAAGGAAACCTTTAAAGGTACTGTGGTATCTTCCAATAGTACCACGGTTTAAGCGTATGTTTGCCAATGCAACAAAAGCACAGAAGTTGAGATGGCATTGTGATGAGAGAATATCTGATGGAAGGTATCTTCAACACTCGGCTGACTCTCCACAATGGAAGAAAATTGACGAAATGTTTCCGCAATTCGGTTGTGAGCCAAGAAACCTTCGGCTTGGACTTTGTACAGATGGGATCAATCTGTTTGGGACACTCAGTAGTACACATAGTGCGTGGCCAGTACTCATGGTGATATACAACCTGCCTCCCTGGTTGTGCATGAAACGTAATCATATGATGCTTACTATGATGATTTCTAGACTGAAACAGCCCGGGAACGATATCGATGCTTACTTGGCACCTTTGATTGAAGACTTAAAGAAGCTATGGTGATGCATACAGGCAGGAGACATTTAAGTTACATGCGATGATCTTCACAACGATAAATGACTTTCCTGCATATGGTAACTTGTCAGGATGCAGTGTCAAGAGGCATAAAGCATGTCCGATATATGAAGCAGACACACACTTTTATCAACTTAAGCATGGTAGAAAAACTGTCTACTTTGGTCATAGGAGGTTTCTTCCTCGGTTTCACCCCTATCGTAGGTTAAGAAAGAGTTTTAATGACTTTCCGGAGAATGGAATGGCTCCAAAAGCATTAACTGGAGAAGAAGTGTATCGTCGGATAGAGAATATCAACGTCGGCTTCGGTAAGAATCAGAGAAGTGCCAGCGAGAAGAGCATATGGAAGAAGCGGTCAATTTTTTTGATCTTCCATATTGGCGTATTCTTGATGTGAGGCACAGTATTGATGTAATGCATATGGAGAAGAATGTTTGTGATAGCCTTGTCGGGACGCTGTTGCACATACCAGGAAAGACTAAGGATGGAATCAATGCGAGACTAGACTTGGTTGAAATGGGAATAAGATAACAGTTACATCTAAAGCTAAGAGATAATGGTAAAAAGGCGTACATGGAGCTAGCAGAACATACACTGTCAAAAACCAAGAAAAAAAGTTTTTGTAAGTGTTTGCATACCATCAAGGTGCCACAAGGGTATTCTTCGAATGTGAAAAGGCTTGTTTCATTAGATGATTTAAAGCTCATGGTATTGAAGTCTCACGATTCTCATGTATTGATGCAGCAATTATTACCAGTGGCTATTAGAGGCATTATGAAGGACGACATTCGAGCTACCATAACTAGGCTTTGTGTTTTTTTAATGCTATATGTAGTAAAGAGATAGAAGTTGAAAAGTTGGATGAATTAGAAAATGAAGGTTACATTATTCTCTCCCAACTAGAGATGCATTTTCCCCCAGCATTTTTCGATATAATGATACATCTGGTTGCTCATTTAGTAAGAGAAATACGGCTGTGCAGTTCGGTTTACCTAAGATGGATGTACCCTTTTGAGCGTATCATGAAGGTTTTAAAAGGTTATTCAAAAAATCCTTATTGACCTGAAGCATCCATTGTGGAAAGATATGTAGTGGAAGAGACTATGGACTTTTGCAATGATTATCTATTTGGGGTGAATGTAGTGGAAGAGACTATGGACTTTTACAAGGGAACACGAGGTTTAAAAGTGAAGAGTATGCCTCGTGAAGAAGTGTTACAAGCACACCTATATATCTTGAATAATATGGAAGAAATTCAACCTTATTTCCATGAACATAAACAGGTGTTAAAGAAGATGTATCCTAAAAAGAATGACATGCAGATAGCGAATGAATAGAATAAGACATTCATAAGATGGTTGAAGGAAAGGGTTTCTCGTGACATTGATGCTTCTGAGATGACCAAATGGTTAGCGTGGAGGCCTGCATTTTGAGGTGGTCACCTGGAGTGGTTATGACATAAATGGATATTCATTCTACACAAAGATTCAAGATGATAAAAGCACAGTGCAAAATAGTGGGGTGATGGTTGTAGCTGAAGCCATGCATTTTTCAAGTTCGAAAGACAAGAACCCTGTACTGGCATCTATGGCTTACTATGGAGTTATTGAAGAAATTTGGGAGATGACATACAACAAGTTCAAATTTCCTTTATTCAAATGTATGTGGGTTAACAATAATGCCGTTGTGGTCGACCAACAGTTTGGATTTACCTCAGTTGATCTTGAAAGAGTTGGTTATGGAGATGAGCCATTCATTCTAGCAAGTCAGGCCAGACAAGTGTTTTATGTCATAGACCCAGCAAATAAAAAAATGTCGATTGTACTTCAAAGTAAAAAACAAAAGGATGTTGATCCAACATTTAACCTGGAAAATACACCCCCTTTTACTATAAATTCGCCTAGACCACGTGAAGCGGAATTGGTTGATGATGATAACTATGCTGTAAGACAAGATCATTGTGAGGGAATGTGGGAAAATACATAAAGTAAGGGATTAATTACGAAATTTCGATATCTTGTGTGTTATATGTGTTTACCTTAGTTTACTTTATTAATGCTGACTGAAATTTATTTATATCTGTAATTTCTTAATAGAAATATGGCGAGTTCTGATGAGTCACATAGTGATGGACACGTAGATGAAAACCCACTGGTTGTGCCAGATCCAACTGTGGAAAAGGTAAGGGGATGTACAACTATGGCCTCCTTGACTACACGTCGTCGCCAATGACAGGAAAAGCTGCATGTAGAATTCGATGTCGCTATGAATCCTATGGGTGATGAGCAAGATCGATTTATCAGCTATTTAGGGTATTTGGCACGGAGCAGAGTTAGCATACTCTACCCTAGATGGCGGTCTGTTCCACAAGAAACACGAGATATGATATGGCAAGAAATTTTGGTATATAACTTTCAACACCACTCCATTTTTGTCATCTCGATTTGTTCAAATTTCATTATAAAATGTTGTACTTTGCAGCAAACCTATGATATTCCAGATACTAAGGAAATGAAGAAGCACTGGATGGGGCTTATTCGCATACGGTGGAAAGACTTCAAGAACAAGCTGTCACGATATTGTGTTCGAGGGTCAAAGAAAGATGAAGACCCATGTCAGAAATATCCGTTTATGTCCCCCGAAGACTGGAGGTTGTTTGTGGCGTCACGGAAAGACCCACAATTTCAGGTAACATCCTTCAGTCATCTACATTTTGTTGCTATCACTGACTAAGATTTGCCTCTTATGCCTAAATAGGAATTAAGTGAAGCCAATAAACAGAAGGGTGCTGCAAATATCTATCCGCACTATTTATCTCATGGTGGATATAGAAAGCTTAGCAAAAGATGATGGAGGAGGAGTAACAAAGATTACATGAGGCATCCACCTCAGATCCCACCGTTATCATCCAAGCCCCTGCTCCTCCCCCATGTCACAAAAAATGGAAAGCAGCGAGGATGAAAGGTGGGAAGTACATCAATGAAGCAGTTGCTGAGGTGGCTGGAAGGATTGTAAGTGCTGACATATAATAATCATATGTGATTGTTTGTCTTGGGTTTTTTAGTACCTCACCACATTGTATTATACGATGCAGGATGACCTTACACAGCAGACCAGCCAAGGGACTTTCACTCAAAGTGGGAGGATAGACATCTTAATGACTGGGATCGAAAGGGCAGATTACCCAGGCCAAGTTCGAGGGGAGTCAAGGAGAACGGGTATAGGAAAACATTTTGGACGACCATCTCAACAATCTACTGAATCTTAGATTCAATCTAGAGTAGCTGAGATGCAGCAATCACTCCAAGCTCAGTTTGATGCTCAAAGCTAAATGCAAAACCAGATGATGAAAAATATGCGTGAGGAGATAAGAGCTAAAATGATGGCTAAGTTGGGAGTTGAGATGAAAGCTCAGTTGAAAGCTGAGATTAGAGCTGAGATGAAAGTTGAGTTCGCTGCTCTCCTGAAATCGGGGAAGTTGATTGAGGAATTGAAGAATATCGATTCCCCTGTATTTCCAAGTAGCAAAGGTAGCAATTATCTGCTTGAGACAGTAGCACTGGGTAACCCTTCCCCTAATTCCCCCGCAGATGAAGTTAGAGAGAATTGTACTTTCTACCTGGATGAGTCAATACGTGCCGTTGCCCATGCTTATTTCTACAGGCAAGCTACTATGCACCATTCTATGCCAATTCCGAATAGTTTGCCTCGCGTATCGGTGATAGGTATTGAAGATGGTGAGGAAGGCTCTGATGTCCCAGTCCCTGATCAAGAGGTGCTCCATTTAGGTCAATCTAAGGGTTACTTCATTCTTTGGCCGAAAGTCTCATTTCTACACCTACAACACCTCACGAGGTAGTAGCCACCTTATGATCTTACTTAATTTTTTTCGTCATTATATTTATAATATGTATTCTCTACTTTACTAGGACCTAGAAAAAGCTGCAAAATTCACATCCTTGTCACGGCTGCGGATGCTACGAGGAAAATTTACACCCGTGACCATGCAGATGGTTGTTGGGATTGTTGGTCGTGAAATAACGTATGAATTCGATATCAACAAGGATGATGTGAAACAATTCCTATCTACGGAGGACCTCGATATAGCATGGATTTAGTTTGCAATCTTGTAAGTTTTTATATTCATATCTTCAATTGATGATGTCATTTTTTAGGTTTTATATCATTCACTATTTCCTTTCTTATTGAACTCTTTCATAGGACCTTGCACAGTATTTGCGCTGACTTTTCTAGAGGTGATTTGTATGGATTTTTATGTCCTGCGAATACAACGAAGAATTACAGTACTATAGAACGTCGAGTGCATTACATTGGGAGCACAATACAAGAAGACGTTAATCTAAGGATGTGTTACCTAGCGCCAATAATTGAAAGGTATGAAATTATGGTTATCTCTTTAACACATTTAGCATAATTGGTAATAATTAACTTGTTTTGCTAACTTCATTTTCATTTATATGTGCTGTTGTAGTTATCATTGGAGTCTCTGTGTTGTCTGCCCTCTCGTGAATACTGTGTATTGGTTTGATCCGTTGTCTGGCAGAAAAGCAGGGCATGAGCAAAAATATGTTTTTGATATGTAAGTTTTTCTATTTGTAAATTATTGCTTTTAACAATGTTTAGAAATGTTTTTTCATATGTAACTATTGTCAATTCAATTGCAGCGCACTCAAGACATACCGAATAATGGGCGGTAAACGTGAAGATAGAAATAAAAACACACAGTGGTTTTATCCAAAAGTAAGTACTTTGACTTTAAGTTCTTTCATTGAAAGTCGTTTTTATCCCTTTATACGTTTTGACAATATGTTTTTTTATCTTTAGTGCCCTTGACAATCAGGTAATTATGAGTGCAGTATTATGTCATCAGTTACATGTATAGTATCATTTAAAGTAGATTGACTAGAGATTTAGAAGAGGTATTACGTAATTTATCAAATATTGATGAGTTAATCGTTTATTTTGATGAATTTGGATTGTTTTAATAATTGTTTTTAAATTTGTAGATTTTCGATAATGATGATGCTTACATGGCTGGTAACATTGATTTGATACGAGATTTGATAGCCAAACGTCTTCTTGATTTGTAGATATTGCTTTTTTCTTTAAGGTGAATATATATAGTTTCAACCATTCATGTCGACTTGTATAAGGTTAATTAGATTGATGAATTGTGTTACTCTACAACAAATGTACAATAATATTTGCTTAGTAAATGACAATGACTTTTGTGTTTCGCTACAATAAGGACTTGGCTTTGGGAAGATATATACATCTAACTCTTGAAGAATTTTAATTTGTATTTCTCCTCCACAATGACTTTTAATTAGAACCCTGATATTTGTTTATTCTGTCTGGACTTAATTTGGTGTATAAAATGTAATTGTAAGCTGAATCCGGTGGGTTGATAAAATTGAAGAATTTTTTTTAAAAAAATTGTATATACGGCGCCGTAGCTCTCACCTACGGCGCCTCTCAACAAATAGGGCGTTGTAAGCTCTAACTTTCTACTCCCCTCACATATACACCCCTGAGAAAGGGCGCCTATTGGTTTAAACATAGGGCGTAAAAGGTACATTTTGTAGTAGTGTATTCTACCGGAATTAAAAAATCTTAAATATTTTATTAAATTTGTTTTTAAATTAAAAATTTTTAAATAAAACACTCCCTTTATCTTATAGATAGGACTTGATGAGTAATATTTTATTTAAGAAAAATATGAAAGGTCAAATTTTGCCCTTATTTTTACCTCAATCTTCAAATTGGTATACAATAGAATGATCATACGCATATAACTACATCCATATTAAGTTGCTTGCTATAGATAGAATCTTGTTATGCTTCAAAAGTGAATCCCCATAATTTGTAATCATTATTAGCCCTTTAGTGAGAATTGCCTTGATGAGGATCACTTGACTCTTCCTTTTGAATTAAAGAACCTAAATGAATTTCCATAACAGTAGACTACATAGCACATTGACATTTTCCCAATTTTTTATAAAAAAATTAAGATGGGTTAAGTCATGATCTCATTAAAGTCAGGGTATGCTTCTTCGCTCAAAGAGTACTTACAGATATTCTTACATTTCGGCCACTAACAATAAAGATTTGAACTATTAATCTCATAGGTTATGAATTATGAGGACATTTTTCCAAAATTTTTCAGTACAGAGAAACGGCCCAAAGTGACGAAGGTGCAAGGAAGGAAATGAATGGAATATATGGGCCTTTTTATCTGGCCCAAAAATTCATTGTTGATCTAGAGGCCAGGGCAGTGTGGGCCTTAAGGAAATATTGGGCTACACAAAGCTCAATTACTAATGGAAGGAAATTTAGGTGCTATGAATATTATAAAATTGTGTACCAAAAAATTATAAAATTCATAATTACTAGATTTTATCCAAGTACTCACGTTCTTTTGAAAAACTAGTTTGGATACAAAACTTAGATTTAAAACATAGGTTTTGAAAAAGTTATTTTTGGAAAGCATATGGGTGCATCTTGATTGGCCAAGAATTGAGAATCGATGCTTAACGTTATGCAGACACAACGTTACAAGTTCAAACTAGCTCATTCTATAACTTCTCTCTTAGGCTCGGCCATCTTTTTGTCATATACATATGCTCTGAGAACACTTGCCATGTGTAATATAAACATATTAGTATTATTTCTTTTCATAATCCTTCAACCACACTTGACTTGACTAATTAATAATCATAATCAAGTTGTCTGGCGGTCTTCTCTCTTATTTGTTCTTCCTTTTGGTTAACCTTGCCATCTACATTCTCCACTTTTTAATATAAAAGTTAAATAATTAATCTAAACAAGTTAAAAAATTAGATATTTATTTGATCATTTAAATTTAAAAATGCACTTTTAATTCTTTAAATTTGTTGAGCCGTTAATTTTTATTAAATGAAACTAATAATATTAAAGTTAAAGAATTAAAAGCGCACATATTAAGTTTACATAACCAAATTGACCGTTTAATTGATATAAATTTGGAAGACCTAACATATACTCTAATCTTTGTTATGATTATCCCAACACCCTTGTACGTATGGAACCCTTCGTGTTTCAAAGACTGTAAAAGGTCGTACATACGCCGGGCGGTGAAATCGCGTACGTCAATCATTTCTCATTTTTCAACCTCTTGGAAACACACTTTTAACGAATAAATGTATTGGTCAATTTTCCTATAAATTATGCCACCCATAAATACACACATATCTATGGATCAAATGAAACATGTCTACAAACACCGAAAAAAATATTAGTCAGAGAGGGTCAAATTTTAAATCGAGAGAGAAATTTGGCTTATAATTTGTATGGTGTTCCATAATCTTTGCTTCTAGTTATCGATCAGTACAATGTGTTTAGACTAGTGATGGTAAAAATAACTTTTATTTTATTTAACTGTTCGCAATTTAAACATGGGTACAAATTAAATAGTATGATGTGATTTATGTTTAGACTAAATTTTGTGAATATTAATAAAAAAGCATGTTTGGATTAATTTATAAATAATAGCTTATAGAAAAAAATTCTAAAAAGATATTTTAAAGAATAGTTTTTAAAAAGTTGAAAAAGTTGGCTTTTGAAAAGTCATATTTTTCTATATCCAACTAGAGAGTGTTTGGCATAGTGGTAGCATAGCCTATAAGCCCTTTTGGCGCCCAAAAGCACGGTGGGTATGGTTTCAGGTGTTTGGCAAAGTGTTCACAGAGAATGCCTTCGATCGTAAAAGCGGTTTTTGAGCAAAAGTAGGAAGGAGATGCTTTTGGATCGTGGTGAAGCCATTTTTATACTCTTGGAGCATTAAATGTTTCGGCTTATGGGGTAAAATCACCTAAAAGCTAGAAGGAGGAGGAATTCAGCATGGTGGCATCACGGTGGATTATTGTTTCGGCTTCTGCTGTTTCATGTTGCTGCTTCTCTCGATCCATTTCTGGGAAAACAAACCCCCCGCTCCTGTCTCTCATCATATCCTCCTACTTCATGTTCATTGCAATTCCAGCTTCTCTCGCCTCTTCTTCTTGCCCAAAGTACCTGAAGCAGGAAGCAGAGCGAGAATGCGAGCATTGAGCTGAGATTGATGAGTTTGAAAGAGGCGAAGGTGAGTGAGCGACAATGCGACTTTGGATTTGTAAGCCTGAGTATGACTCATGAAGCACTCGTGAGCTTCAGATTTCAAAAATTAGGGATTCAGTTTTTTTATAAAAATATTAGAATATATAAAGGAAAAGGGAAAAAATAACATTGAATTAGAGAAAAGATAAATGAGGGTGTTCAATTAGAAAAAAGATAAATTAGGGATCCAATTAATTATGTGATATTATTAGTTAGTTGAACAATTGTATGATCCAATTAGTTATGTGATATTATTATTTAGTTGAAGAATTTTACTTTTTAATGATATTTTATTTACATATATTTTCATTTATTCCATTTTTTTATCATTATCTTTCTCCTCAAAATTATCTCAAATATCTAAAATAATATATATATATATATGAATATGTAGTATTTAATGATATTCATGTTTCTAAGTAATTTACCACTAAAAATCACTTCTCAAACGCTTATCCAAATAATTTCTCATTTTTACAAAAAGTCACTTTTTCAACAGTTATCAAAATATAAATCACTTATATATTTTAACTTCTATTCAGAATTCCTTTTCTAAAAGAAATGGGTCCATTTGGAAATATGGTGAGATAGGTAATTTATTTGCATAAGAACTTATAGAGAAGTGAGATTGGAAATAAGTCAGATTGTAAAAGTGATTTGTGTTTGGGAAAGTGGTGGAAGAAGTGACTTATTTGTAAAAGCTCAGTATTTCAGCTTGTAAGTAGAAGTAACTTATTCTCACAAGCAACTTATTCCCATAAGCCTTCCCAAGTGTCCGTTTGAGAACGCAGTAAAGAAGTACTTTTACGCAAACCTAGGTAAATATGTGAAGGAGATTATCGTTTTGCAGAAAAACACTATTGAACGTACTTTTAGGGAGAAGTTAAGCTTTACCAAACAAGACAGACAAAAAACGTCACAGTAACTTATAAGTACTTTTGGCATTATACGCCGCACTTTTGGCTCTAAAAAAGCATTACCAAACACGTTGATTGTACCAAAAAGTTACTTATTCCACCACTTATCTTAACGGACCCTATGATTTCCATAGTAGAAGTGCTTTCAGAGAATTTTATGGTGCTTGATAACCTTGTGACAAAGCCAATGTTTGGCTACCCAAAAGTGTTTTTTTGTTGTTGCCAAACACACTATTCAAGGGTGTTTAGATAGCTTTATGAAAACCATGGTTTTGGACATGTGAAGGAAGAGCCATAGCGAGACAAAGAGGTTAGAGAATAGGGTGGAGATGGGAAGGGCAGAGGCAAGACCGTGAGGGAGTTACGACTTATTAGAAGGTCTGTATTTATTGTTACACATTCATGCTCCGGCGAAGGCTGCCATGTTCTATTTAATGGCCTATCATCAATATCATCCATCATAGTTTCTTAAAACCAATTTATTGTTATTATTTTATTATCCATTTATATTTACATAGAGTACGAAAGATTGTGCCAATACATCACATGAAAATTAAAAAAAATAAAGTCAAAAATGACAATCTTTACTATAACTCAAATTTAATCCAAGAAAGTCATGAAAACTGACAATCTTTACGATAACTCAGGTTTAATCCGACAAAGTCATGAAAAGCTTCACTCTAGTAATTTTCACTACTTTCTTTTTTTTATTTGTGTGTAAGAAGTGTTACTTTTTTTAAACAAATGAAATAATTTAATTTACTATCTACATTGGTTGTTTTGGTGCAAGTATTTTTCTTGTTGCTCACTCGAACAGTCGATCTAGAATGTCAAAAGTTACAGATTTTATTTATTAGAATGTTACCGGTCACAGTTTTTACTATCTCTATGACAATAATGAGGATAAAAACACGGGGAGGTAAAAATGATTTCTCTCCCTTGTATAAAGCAGAGTTCTCTTTGGCCTTTATTTCAAAGGATAGAAAGGAGAATAGTCATGATTCCTTGTCTTTAGTAAGAGGAAGTTTGTTTTCACTCTTATTTTGCAAATAAGCAATAGTGCATTGTTTTATTTACAATGACTAATTGTGGCTGATTGTGTGTTAAACTATGTTGAGGACACAGCCCGATTAATTGAAGACGATAGGTTACCACGCCCCCCCCCCCCCAAACTGAACTCTACTCTAGTTTTCACACACGATACAAACATGCATGCGGATTTACTATTCACGTGATAAAGTAAACATACATTTTTAAGGTCCCCAAATTACCCAGAAATCACTGAGATCTCTTTTGATACTCAAATAATGAAGTAAACATGCATTTTTAAGGTCCACAAATGGCACGAAATTTTGAAAAGTACCTGTTTTCTCAAAAACACTTCAAGACCCTACGCTGTTCCTTCCCAAGTTTCTCACATACAAAGTTTAACCTTGTACAAAAATTTGCCGTTTCTATCGTCACCCCCTCCTAACTTCCCCTTAGCCTCTACATAAAGCCACACATTCTGCAGCATGAGGCACTCACACTCAGCAACCACTTTCAAAACCAGAGTTACTCAAACACATCCTTCTTCTTCTTGCATACAACCTCTCAGGCGTTGCTTCACTGGCAGGTAAATATTTGTCACTTCAGAAATTTCCTCTGTTATGTAAGTGGTAAGCCAACTCTTTGCCCCCATTCTTTTGATCATATATTTGGTAATTCTTGTTTCTGCTTCGTTTTGACATATCTATGAGTGCTTGTTTGGGAATCGCTTTCTCCCAATAGGCAAGTAAACAAAGACAAAAAGTATCTTCAAATATGTAAAAAACATATTGAAATCCGTAAAATATCTCAGAATCTGTAAACTACTTTCTCCCAATGGAATTCTCAGACACACTGAGACTACCATAGAGTGAATTTGATCAATTAGTATTCCATTCTTTCTTCAACTTGATCCTTTCTTTTATGGAGTTTTGATGGAAGGATCTCTTCACTAACAAAACGAAATGTTGTCAACTCCATTTGTTAGAACAGCGTTTGACTCTCTACACCTACCCTTTTTTTAATTCTCTCTTTCTGAACTCAACCGCCACCTTGATTGGTATGCAGGGATGGATTCTAAAGGTTCAAAGGGCAAAAGGTGTCTTGGATATCATGCGGGTCCTGCTTCTCATGGTAATGATGATGATGACGACAAGAAGAAGGAGGAGGAGGCGGAGGAGGAGGAGAAGGATAATAAGAAGCCGTCCAAGGGAAGCACCAGCAATAAGCCAACCCCTGACGGTGAAACGGTAAGCCACGTTAAAAGGGGGGTTCCTCCATCAATTCCAAAGTGCTTAGAAAGAAAGACCTCACACACTCCTTAATGGTAGTTTTTTGGTGACGTTTGATGTGTTCATAACCAATCAACTCAACTGGTCACGTTTAAGTATTTCATTAAATTTGAATTATCACAAAGATTGTTAGGTCTATTATATTATATAATATAATACACATTATATATTTATATATTATATATAAGCATCCATCCAGGTTATGAAAAATATTAACATGTTTTTACACCGAAATCGCAAGTGGTCATAACATTTACAGATGCATATTGGCATTTTCCTGGGACTTGCTTAAATATTCCTGGAAGTAGGTGCTCAATTTTCTCGACTTTTTTTTAAGATGAAGGAGGAGGAGGTGGAGGAGAAGAAGGAGGAGGAGGATAATAAGAAGCCGTCCAAGGGAAGCACCAGCAATAAGCCAACCCTTGCGGACCTTACGGTGAAACGGTAAGGCACGTTAAAAAGGGGGGTTCCTCCATCAATTCCAAGCGCTTAGAAAGATAGAGCTCACAAACTCCTTAATGGTAGTTTTTTGGTGACGTTTGATGTGTTCATAACCAATCAACTCAACTGGTCACGTTTAAGTATTTCATTACTTTCTTGGATTAAATTTCAATTATCACAAAGATTGTTAGGTCTATTATATTGTATAATATACTACACATATATTTATATATTATATATAAGCACCCATCCAAGTTATGAAAAATATTAACATGTTTTTACACCGAAACTGCAAGTGGTCATAACATTTACAGATGCACATTGGCATTTTCCTGGGACTTGCTTAAATATTCCTGGAAGTAGGTGCTCAATTTTCTCGACCTTTTTGCGACCCCAGCTGGTACCTATACAAGTACTTTTTATTGGACGTAATGATATTTGAGTCACTGTCAATACTAGATATAAATATCTCTTTAAACATGGAGTGAATTTGATCAATTAATATTCCATTCTTTCTTCAACTTGGTCCTTTCTTTTCTAGAGTTTTGATGGAATGATCTCTTTACTAACGAAACGGAATGTTGTCAACTCCATTTGTTAGAACAACCGTCTTTCTTTGTTTTTTTTTGTGAAAAGCTTCTGTTTAAAAAGCTACCCTTTTTAATTATCTCTTTCTGAACTCAACCGCCACCGTGACTGGTATGCAGGGATGGATTCTACAGATTCAAAGGGAAAAAAGTGTCTTGGACATCATGCGGGTCCTGCTTCTCATGGTAATTATGATGATGACAAGAAGGAAGAGGAGGTGGAGGATAAGAAGAAGCCGTCCAAGGGAAGCACCAGCAATAAGCCAATCCTTGCTGAGCTGACGGTGGATTTATTAGTTGGCTGATAGTTAATTAAAGAATCCAATGTGGGGTGTATTTATCTTAATAGAATTATAATCATGTTGTCTACTAGCATGACGAATTTGCTCCATTAATGCTTATGTTAGTTTTTCAACCTTGCCTTCAACCCTTTCTGCAGTAAGTATTTGGGATAAATATATTTCCAGAAGTACTCCTATTTGATCCATCAATTCCAAAGTGCTTAGAAAGATAGAGCTCACACACTCCTTGATGGTGGTTTTTTTTCCCGGAAAACCGTATAATTATTTTTCTTTTGAGGAATGAAGAGGTGAGGTGGTAGGGTGGTGGCCCCACTACTGGTGGGGGCATTCAATAATTGAAGTACTAAAACCATGGCAAGTGTTCTCAGAGCATATGTATGTGAAAAAAGGTGGCCGAGCCTAAGAGAAAAGTTATGCAAACATTAAAATATTAGTTATATCATAATAAATATATGTTGCTGATTTTCCTAATTTATCACCGTTTTCAATCATATGCATGGTAACGTTTCATGTGTTCATAACCAATCAACTCAACTGGTCACGTTTAAGTATTTCATGACTTTCTTGGATTAAATTTGAATCATCACAAAGATTGTTAGGTCTATTATATTATATAATATAATACAAATTATATATTTATACACTATATATAAACACCCAACCAGGTTATGAAAAATATTAACATGTTTTTATACCGAAATCGCAAGTGGTCATACCATTTACAGATGCACATTGGCATTTTCACATTTTAGTACAAGGACAGTGCAATCGGAATCAAGGCTTGCCATGAAAATAAATCGGCCATGGAAGTAAATATACAATCCTTTTTTTTTTGTTTTGCCATCAGAAATAAATATACAATCGCATTTTGCACATACACACATTTTATTATAATAATAATTGATAAATTATGCTTCCCCGGTGTGAATTGATAGTTAAAAGCGTACCTCACTTGCCAACCAGCCCCAAGTTAACAGCATGCCTGCGACTACATGTATTGGTGTTGAGTTCAGTGATTGGAGGGCAATGTGACCTATATTATACAATGATGTATTCATCTAGTCCTATTACACTAGTCATATTTAAAGGAGATATAGAGTCAAGAGAGAAAGTATTATTTGATTATTGTTATAAATATTATGTGTGGATGTTCATAAACTATTGGCCTTTCATATTCTATTCTTAATAACCTCTCTCATGAATAGCTTTTAAAGATTTTTATGAAATGGTTACATATTGTATTGTATACTAATAGGAATTGATGTTTGTACTTATTCAATGTAACATTAGTTAAGTTGAAAGCCTATATATGTGAAAGCTATGTACATATAATGGATGAGAAAAGATGAATAAGAATTGTTCCTCTCTTCCTTGCAATTTCTTTTGCTTGTTCATCTCCCTAATCCCAAATCTTCTATTTTCATAACAATCATATTTATAATTTACTTCATTAAATTTTTCATCTAAACATCTAACTTTACCTTCATTTGTTACTATGTTGACTTTATTATCATGGGTAAATATAGTTAGCCTTTACTAGAGTTTTAACCAATCAGTCAGGCTGCAAAAATGTGAAGCCATTTATAGCTAAAGATATAGGAACAAATTCCCATAGGGTTTAGCTTATCAATTCCTTTAATCTTTTATGGATCATATTATTGAGGTATCTAAGCAATAAATTAGTCTAATTCATAAAACTGTTGGGTCACAATTAAAGGTACCCTGCTCTCTCCGCGTTGTTGTTGCGGTTACATGCCAAAGTCTCGAATCCAAGACCACGTACCCCAGCTTCTCAAAGCAATAAAAAATCAAATCAGGTGGTAAATATATTTTAGGGAAATTTACAATCAGGTCCCTATAAGAAGAATTAATGAACAAAAAGTTATAAAGATTGGCAAAAGTAACATCAGCAGTAGCTGGTCTGGTTATAATTAAAAGTTTCAACAGCCATCAACAATAATCAGACTAGCTACTGCTGGGACCTGATGTTAATTTTACCAATCTTTGGAACTTTTTATTCATTAATTCTTCTTATTGTGACCTGATTGTAAATTTCTCATATTTTAGCACATGATTTAAATCAATTAATATTACTGATGAATAACTTGTATAAGCATCCACCAATTTAAAAAATGCACAGAAATCCTGAATTTTTTTTAAGTGGTGGGGAAAACGAAGGCACATGCACTGAAATTCTGAATTTTTTTAAAGTGGTGGGGAAAAAATACCATGTCTAACATGTGAATAAATCATTACATATTTGTCTCTTCGTCCTAGATAAAGCAAGCTCAGATCCCAAAGGGCCAAAATGTTCTTCAAAAACTTTTATATTCTTGTTTGAATGATTAATTAGTACCGTGTCCAACGGGTTCTCCTGATTTCTTTACAAGCAATGTGTAATTGATTTTTCCCCTTTCTTTGTGAAAAATTAAAGTTTAGAAAGCGATCTGCTTGTTTTTTTCCTTTTGCTTTTATTTTTTCAGAATAGTTTCAAAAAATTATGTTTAAAAACAAGTTTTGAAAAAAACATGATTCGATAGTTGATCTGAAAAGTTCCATTTAAAAATAAAAACGTATGAATTTGTTTAGAATGTACAATTATTTCAAAAATCAAATTGGAGAATTGAGAGAATGTGAGAGACGTGGTGTTTGTTTAGGAACTAATTTTTTTCAAACAGCATACATAAGTCAAGACAAAACCATCTTAAAATCTGTAAAACTATCTCGAAATATGTAAAATCATTTTAAAATGTATAAAATTATTTTAAAAGTCGTATCTCCTCTCTCCCAACAGAATTCCTAAACTCACACAATGGAGCGTGCAACAATAGTAGTAAGATTGTCGGAGGATTGAGAGACGACATAGACAAATGCAAATGCAAGAGACGGGGTGAGTGAAGACAAATCACCTTAATTTTCTTCTCAAATCTTTTACTGGGCGTAACATCATCAACCGGGTAGGTGATAGGGACAGCATACCTGACCGTATATTATTACATCGTTTCAAATCCATGAGATTCAAAAGCCAATGGGATTGGTGTCACCTGATAGGGGACATGGCTAGTCACGAAATATAGACCCAACCTTTGACTTGCATATTCTCTGTGGTTTCATTCCTCTGCGGTCAATCAGCGAATTAGGAAACTGGTGGATTCCACTTCCACCTAACTCAGAGACCGCTTGCCAACAAAAAAATATATAGTATTATGTAACTTGAATTCCTCTTTACCTGAGACCCGGAAAAGAAAACGACTTTTTTGTTTATATTATAATTAACATATTCTTTCCTGTAAAATTATATTTGAAATTCCAACCAATTATTTTTCAAATGGTTTTGACAGATAATCATTACTATTCTGGAGAGCTTTCTAACAAAATATTATTTACGGAGATGACAGAGGCTATGTTTGGAAAGCAACTTTTACCCCGTTACTCGTAAATCGAGATAAAACTCTTCTCACATACTTACCTTAAAATCCGTAAAATTGTTCTCTCAATGAATTTCCAAAACATTCTTAGAGCCGTGGGGCAAACGAAAAATCTGTCTAGTGATGTTAATCGAGGTTCCACCTCTAATTGATCAGTTCAGTGATGGTTAATTGAGTTAAAGTGACGGAAGAGCCCGGATCTTGTGATCCATTTTGGTGTTTTTTATATTTTAAATTTAATGAATATAAGACTTAAGAAAGAAGATAATTTTTCCTTCCTTCACGTGAGGGAGAGAGGGGTTAATGGAGAGGCCACACAACTTCCTTCTATTACCATACCAAAGAGGGTACAAAAGTCAATAACACATTAAATCTATGAAAATAAAAGTAGGGTCAACAACAAAAAAATTTCTTGTCTATTTCTTATTTTATAAAAAAGATTTTCTTAATTATAACCTATAAAAATGATTATCCCGAAGGGTTAAACTGCAATCCTCCCTAATAAATTTTGAAATACATTAAGAGGGGTATTTAAATCATTTTTAATAAAAATAAGAATTTACCATATATAATTAGTTATAAATTTAAATATAAACAGTAGCTGTTGTTGGTAAGTGATGGTAGCCCACCACGTGGGCGCTCTAATGCAAGAACATCCCTTTCGGGCAACTTAATCACACGTACGTGGTGACATCTTGTAGTGCCTTTCCATTGGGTCCCCCCCCCACAGGACCCACACCGGCGCAAATCCTTATAGATTCCATTATATTTAATTAATCCTATTTTTACAAAAAGATAAATACTTGTGCGGTGCAAAGGATTTATAGTCCCTTTCGTAACTTATATTCTTTTTAATCCCATGTTTTTAGTTGTTCGTATGCGAATGTGGAACCTTGTATTTTTCCTCTCTATTAAAACGTAATAGATATATTTTCCTCTATCAAAAGTTGTTAATATATAAATTTTGTTGATTATCATCATTATGTATAATATATCTTCTTGTTACTGAAATATGGTAATCAGCGCAGGTAAATTTAATTTGCATACATTATTTAATTATTTGTATTTTTTTGATTCAATTCCTAGGCCAAAAGAATCCTCACCGACTTTATCATTAGTAAAAGCATTACGTAATTCTATCTTTTATTACTTTAAATAAATAACATACATTATTTTAAAAATGGTCAATGTTTATATTTCCCATAAAAAATTTTATCAGAAGCAATGTTGTCATTAAATTTTAGGGTTTTGACATCTTCATGAAAATTTCAAATCGGAACAACATCGCTTTGTTGTTATTCAAATTCAATTTAATCGTTAATTGACTGGATATATTATTAACTTGACAAGTCCACGTACCATCGGCATGTTTTTTTTTTAAAAACAATTATGTCAAAGTAAAAAATGTAAGAGAAGTTTTTTTTCATATAAAAGAAAAGCCATATATAGCACTGAATGTGCAAATGTCGGCTTGCCCAAATAGCGGTGTGGGCTATAAACCGAGTCTGTGACTATGCCCATAATATATAAACCACCTCTCCTTTTTATTGGTTAGAAATAACTAAACTACGTAAATTAAAAAATGTGTCCTTTTTTCCAATATGTCGTTATTTACACAGTAAACATTGCTTCCTCTTTCTTCTCTCTCAAGGAATTTGCATCTTTCTAGCACATCTTCTAATGGGAATTTTAATTTTAATTTACCATGTTGTGAGAAATTAAACTTTTCTGTTAGACATAATCCTGATCAATATTTTAATTTATATGTTTTTTATACATATCCCAATTTATTTTTGAATGACAATAAGTTGCGTTAGTCCCAGAAGCTTACAAGTTTTCTTTTTGTCTAATTTGAGTACCTCATTACAATGCTGAGTACCAACCCTTTTCTTTACTTCTGATGATATTATGCTTGACAGTAGGATTAGCATCTCATTCTTAAGCTCTGGAGTAATCTTTAAATAATTGATGTGGATTTGGAAATTGAATTTCCTTTTTGACAAAAAAAAAACATATGGTAGAGTTAAAACCTTATTGGAAGGAAAAAGTTTACAAAATGCTTCAGGGGTATAGACTGTTCAAATATGTTCGTTCATAAGTAGAAAGTGACTAGCAAAGTAAAAGGGCTTGCTTGCTGTTTGCATACGAACCAAAAAAAAAAACAATGACTTGATTGCCTTTGCATTAGCCAGTATCCAGAATAGCTTCCTTCAAGTTTAGACCAGAAATGGCCTTCTTGCAGATTTCCTAGGCAAATTATGTATGGCTTTTTAAATGGATGTTAGAGCTTGTTTACCATCACTTTCTGAAATATAGGTTCTGACCCAAAATCTAAGTTTTGTCAAAATACAAAATTTTTTTTAAAATGTTATTTTGGTTACAAAACCTCAATTTGAAACCGCATAATATCCAAGAGACTTTTTTCCCTTTGAATCTGTAGAATCCATCCCTGCATACCAATCACGGTGGCAGTTGAGTTCAGAGAGAGATAGTTAAAATGGGTAGATGCAGAGACTCAACGGAAGCTTTTCACCCAAAAAACATAGAATCAAACGGAAGCCCTCTAACAAATGAAGTTGACAACATTTCATTTCATTACTAAAGAGATCCTTCCATCAAAACACCAGAAAAGAAAGGATCAAGTTGAAGAAATGATGGAATATTAATTGATGAAATTCACTCCATGGTAGAAACAAGAATTACCAAATATACGATCAAAAGAATGGGGGCAAAGAGTTGGCTTACATCACAGATGAAATTTATGCACTCCATGACAAAATCTACCTGCTGGTGAAACAACGCCTAAGAGGTTAGTTGACAATTAGACTGATGTGAAATGAAAAGGCTCAAAATTTAGAGTTGACTGATGTGAGATGGAAAAGCTCAAAATTTAGGGTTGACTGATGTGAGATGGGAAAGATTCGAATAATAACACAATTTAGATAGAAAGTTATTGGTCTTTACGGATTCCGAGGTAAAAAATATGTAGGAAAGATGAAAGTTTATTAGGAGAGAGTATGTGACTTGACAAGAAAATAGTTTTTTCAAACCAAAGTGTTGTATCCAAAATAGCTTTTCTAAAAAATGTGAGTACTTAGACAAAATCTAGATTTTGAAATCAAACTTAAATTGCAAGAAAAGGGATCAAACAAGTTATAAATCTATAACTATCTAGATCTCACTATCCCTTCCTTCCTATCAGGTATTTGCTTAGTGGGGAGATTGGGTCCAATAGAAATAAGTAGAAATCACTCTAATGAATTGGTATAATCATGAAGAACTTATCAGTAGCATTGTGACAGTTATCCTTTCGTGTGTGTCTTGAAAATTTAGAGATGATTTTACAGATTTCAAGATACTTTTTAGAGATTTTGAAATGCTATTTATTTTGATTTGCGTACACATTTAGAAAAAAGTTTTTCCAAACATACACAAAGTCTTGTTAATACTTTACCTTGTGAGCTTTGACGTATGAGGGGCCCACCCCTTACCCCTTGGAGGCTTGGAGCCATGCCCTTTTGTCTTTGTTCTTTTTTTAAAAAAATAGTAAAAATCACTCCACCTGGCAATGAAATTAATTTACGCGCGTCGTTAAGGCATGACCAATTTATTGTTTAATTAACAATCTTTATGATAATAGAAATTTAATCCAAGAAATTCATGAAATACATAGAACTCGTTTGGAAATCCGTTTGAGAATAGCTTTTACGGAGTTCAAAGCAAAACTTAGATTTTGGAAAATAGATTTTATAAATTTCGAGACAAAGCATAGGTTTTCAAAGGTGATTGTGTTTTGGAAGTTATTAACTTTTACGGAGTTTGCAAAAAGTAAGTAGAAAAGAGAAAGAAAGAAAAAATATGAAAGAGAAAACTTTTTATAAAAGATAGTGTGTGATTTAACAAAAAAATATATTTTTTTTTCAAAACTTAAGTTTCAATTTGTGCACTCCAAGCAAAAAATTCTTTAGTTGCCTCTCTGCGGGCTACGTGCATGTCTTTTGAGATTTCCATCTCCTAACTTTTATTTTTCTTTCAGACACGTTAAATCTTCTCCGTCCCTCTGTCTATAGACACACACAAGACAACAATCAAGCACGGCGTAACGAAACAGTCCATTCAAAGCCATTAATCAGCGTCAGGCATTGTGATGGAACATGAAATCCTTAGCCTTTTCTTCCCCTCCAAAAATAATAAAAGACTAATCCGAGTATATTATGATGGGTTTTAATAGGCGTATAAATTCAATGGAATAATATAGAGCATTGCAAAATGGATGCGTTTGATGGAAGGGATGCATTTGACGGAAGGGAAGATTAACCAGGTTATCACTAGAGTAGAGAGAAAACCGTTTGCAGATGGGGAAGCAAGGCGGCTGTTAACCCTAACTAACCCGGGGATTATAGCCATGTATTTGTAGGGGGACCTAGTATTCATCCCATCAATGAATACAGGCCAGCAAATCATGCCTCAGTATATATTAGTCCATGAAACATAATTGAGCCCACTTAATTCCTTAAACTTAGTATATCACTTTAGAAATTGGATTGGGACAAGAAATAATGGCACCACATATAAGTTTAATATGTGGAACATTGTTGAATTATTCCAACAATCTCCCACTGGGGCACATATGTAACTTAAACGTATAAAACTTTATGCGTGCAATATTGCCATTATTTATTCCCTAAACAATCTGGTCCATTGATTGCATCCATATAGAACCAACCAGGATCTTCGTCATATTGCTCATAACTAAATCCCAGAATGATCACAAATATGTACACAATCAAATGATATAAATCAATCATGGATATACCGCATGGAAAATTTCATGAATGTGATCTGTACATGGCTATTTTCCAACTGATCCTCTTTAGTGAGATCGACCTTAATCATGCAGAATGGTAACTTGAAACAACAAAACTTAATGGAGAATTGTATAACCTTATTTCCGATCAGAATACATACATAAATGTTCATAAAATCAAACACCAAATACACACTCCCACTAAACTAAGATATCATAATCATAAAGCACACCCTTCTGAGCTATGTGCTCGTGAAAGACCTTGGGTGTTACTCCCTTTGTTAGGGGTTAAACAATTATGGAGTATGTCCGAATGTGTTCGATAGAAAACTGTCCATTCTGCACCCTATCCTCAACGGCTAGGTATTGGAATACAAGACTGTCGCCATATTGTCAAGATATAACTTTAATAGTTTTTCAATACTTTACTTAATTTGCAGCCCAGTGACAAGGTTGCGCAATCATATTTCATGGTTGGATGCCTCCCAAAATGTTACATGCTTTGCTTCCAAAGGGGAGGAAGCTCCAAGAAGTGGCTCTACCGATTAGCATGTAGACATAGCCTGATGTGGATGTCTTAATATCTTGGCATCCATTGTGATCGGAATCATAATACCCAATGTGATAATAAGCATGTAATCCTTTGTTCTCTTTAGATATCTCATAACCTGTTTAGCTACTCTCCGATGGTCCATACTTGGGTTACTCATATATCTGCCAACATTCCAGTAACAAACGCGAGATCTGGTCATGTACATACTTGAGCATACACAAAACTCCCAATAGCTGAAGAGTAGGGAATTTTTTTCATTTGTTTAATCTCAAGTGTTGTCTTAGGGTATTGCTTGACATTGAATTTGTCTTTCTTAGTAATAGGGGTGTCACCTGGTTCATAATCTTACATGACAAACCTCTTAAGCACTTTATTGATATAACTCCTCTGTAATAATCCAAGAACAGCTCGATTTCTATCTTGGTGAACCTGGATTCCTAATACAAAGGAAGTTTTATCGAGATCTTTCATTTCAGAGTTGTTTGATAGAAATTTCTTGGTTTCCCGTAACAAATTTGAATTATTGGTGGCAAGTAATATGTCATCAACATATAAAACCACGAATATGAACTTACTCCCACTAACCTTGCGATATACACAATGATTAACAGGATTTACCTCAAAACCAAAAGAGGTAATTACCCGATGAAATTTATGATACCATTGACGGGAAGCTTGCTTGAGATATTCTTTAAATCGTGTTGTTTTTCCAGAGTGTCAAATATTTTCCCACAAAAAAGGGCCTATATTTTTTTCAACAAGATAGTGTTTAAGGAATTAAACATTTAACTCTTTTAGATTTGAATGGAAACATCCACTGTGGCTCAGTTTGCAATCAGGATTCCTTAAATCGTGTTGTTTTTTCAAAAAGTCAAATATTTCCCATAAAAAGGGCCCATATTTTTTCAACAAGATTAGTGTTTAAGGAATTAAACATTTAACTTATATGCATGTTTAGGTTATATGTGATAGTTAAGGACTCTGAATAGCATGATCAAAAATAATTAAAAGAGGTTTAGAAGTTAGGGTTTTAAATGGTGAAGTTTAAAAATGAAAAGTTAGACTAATTGTCAAAGTGAAGTTGGTCAAACTTTGACCTGCCATGAAATAGAGTGAATGGATTTCAAATGAGCTGAAATATTCTGGAAAAATAGTTCACATTGCAAGCTTTAAGACAAGCTAAAGATCACTGGAATTGGAGTTTTGTACAGAAAGTTATGACTATACAAAGTTGGTGAAACCTGGAGAAGACAGTATTGCTAATCCTTTTACCAAACCGCTTGCACAAGCGAAACATGAGGGTCATGTTAGAACAATGGTAATTAGACAAATAAGTGATTGTACCTGGTGCAAGTGGAAGGATGTTGGAATTATGCCCTAGGGGCTAATCATTGTACCTTAGATGTTATTTATTTTAATGTATTTTCTCTATTTAATTATTATAGCTTTTACATGTTTGTTATGATAATTGCATCAATGGGCAAATTTTGAAGATTGTCCTAAATGTTCATGATTGGTTATCTATGTGGGAGCAAAGATGAAGTAAGACCAGTATGACTTTGATTAAGTATAGAGATACGAGTCAAAGTCATAGGTACTTGTAAGAGTACAAGGTGCTGGATCGACCCGATATTAGAAAGCTGCATGGATTAAGTCATTAGCTTATCTCAATGTAATCACATCACCACACCCTTTGATCTGATATCATTATGGATTCCTGCATGGGAGTTGCTAAGTTTTGCCTTAGTCAAAAGTCACCTTTGATCGGGTGACGATAAATGCTATAATTAAGCTTAAGGGTCTTTCATGTGGAGGAATGTGAGTAATCAAGATGAGATCAATTAGAGATACTACTGGGCCCCTTGATGAGTTAGTCTAAGAAATGTATGGTCATACTGTAACGAAAAAGGAGTTTTCTTTTCTAAGATCTGACTAATTAGGGATTGAGAAAGTAATGCTCAAGAATAGGAGGATGACGTCATCCATGCCTCATCCTTGACCGAGATATCATGTGACAAAAGGGACGTGATTTAGTTGCATGAAAGGTTGTGTCGTGTTAACGATCCTCATGTGATTTGGGTAATCACAACATCTTGTTAGAGGTCACTTACGACTTGTGGGCTAGTACTGAGTTTAGTCTACTGCCAACTTAATATGGGCATACAGGGTAGCACGCAAGAATAGCTAACATGAGCTTTAATTCTAGGGTTTATTCGAATTATATATATATAAATTCAAAATGAAAATAATATTATAAATTAGTTTCAATATTTAATTTATTTGATAAATTAAATAACTAACATTGATATTAAGATTTAATTTATAAAGATAAATTAAATTCGTTGGCTCATTATTTAGATTAATTATATGGATATGATTTGATCAAATCAGATTAATCCAAATTAGAATTGCAAAATTCAAATTTCATATTTTGAATTTCAGATTTTGAATTTCAAGATTAATGAAGATCACTCTTGAATATCCTTTTTGAAATTCAGATTTCAAAATTAATCTTGAATATCTTTTGGAATTCGAATTTCAAAATTGATAAAGATTAATCTCTAATATTTTTTTGGAATTCGAATTTCAAGATTAATAAAGATTAATCTTGAATATCTTTTAAGATTTAGATTTTCAAGATTAATAAAAGAAATGGATTTCTTTAATTTGCAAACCATAGAGTTAGGTTCTCCTAACATAAAGTTCCATGGTTGCTCAATCGTGGACCACTGAGACACGCAGTCTTAACATCCATCTGATGAAACTCAAGATCAAAATGGGCGATTAGTGCCATGATTACTCTAAAAGAGTCTTTCGAAGAAAATGGAGAGAAAGTCTCTTTAAAGTCAATCATATCATTTTGAGTACATCCCTTTGCCATAAGACAAGCATTATATCTTTTCACTTTGCCATTTATATCCCTTTTGGTTTAAAATATCTATTTGCAACCAATGGGTTTTACACCTTTTTGGCAAAGGGACAAGATCCTAAACCTTATTGTATTGCATTGACATATACTCCTTATTTATCATCTCAATCCACTTTTGAAAGTTGGAGCTTTGCATTGCTTGTTGGAAGTTGATTGGATCATCTTCCATCATACCATTTTCTGCCTCATGTTAATGAAGGAAGACAGTGTAATCATCCGAAATTTCATTTCTCCTTTCTCATATGGATCATCTTAACATCGTTTCTTGAGGTTGTTGAGTTTCCACTTAAGGAACTTTATCTTGTATAGGAAGAATTTCAACTTGAACATCACAAGTAGAGGTTCTGGATTTACTTCTTTAATCACAACAAGTATTGGAATTCATTTATTTTCAGAAGCAACTGACAGATTCAACTCAGTAATAGATGTCAATTCTTCCTTGAAAGTGATGTTTCTTACTTTATCTTCCCCTCAAGCTCAACATCCTCAAAGAAACGTATAGTTCCGGTTTCAAAAATATTCCTGAGAGTAAGATCATAAAACTTATAACTAGATCATAAAACTTGTAACCCCTTAAACTTTCAGAATATCCAATAAAGTAACTGCTTACTATTTTGGGGTATAGTGTCTTTATTGAGGCCTATAAGGCCTTACCTTAGCTGGAAAACCCCAAATATGAAAGTGCCTTAGACCAGAATTTTTTGCTTGTCTAAAGCTCATAATGTGTTTTAACAGTTGTCTTAGTTGTTACTCTATTTAAAATGAAGGCTGCAGTCTTTAGTGCTTCTCCCATTTATCTCATTATAAGTATTATTTACTAGGTTAGACGCAGAAGCATGATTCTTAACAGGTTTCTTTGAACAGAACTCTTTGCAACCTATGAACCCTTTCCCTTAGAGGTGTTAACCACAATGACACTGTGAGAGCTGTAATATTTCAGTCTATCTTCTTCTTACACAAGATTGGATATGAGCTCATTTCGAATCCCTTTTTTTCTTTTGACAGTTATAACTGATCTTAAACTGGCTATATTGTGTAGGAAGAGAAATAAATACCAAATGCACCAAAAGGTCCTTAGATAGCTCAATTTTTAATTCCTTAAGTTTTACAGCTATGACAGACATTTCCATAATATATTCTCCTATAATTCTTTGCCCCTTATACTTTATAGAAATCAAATGTTACAAAAGCGTGCTTGTTTCTGCCCTATCACTTTTTACAAAGTGCTTTTCAATTTTGGCAAGAAAATCCTTAGTATTGAGAATACTATCAGTAATAGCACCTCTAAAGGCTCTTGGGATGTCATGCTTTATGATCATAAGACTCTTGTGATTTGATTGCTCTCACTTACCAAAATACCTCTGTGTTTTAGAAGAACTTTTATTCATAAGAGGAGAGGGAGAATTAATCCTTAATGCAATGTCCATATCTATGCATCCTAGAATTACCAGAATATTATTTCTTTTTTCATTTAAAGAAATCCACATAAAAGATAATGGCAATAAATTCAAATAAATGTAATCCCCATCGCAAGATACCGGTAACAACATCAATATTTTATCTTTAGATAATAATATCAACTATTAGTGGCATCTTGTTGTAATGATCAAATACTGACAATAAAATCTGCCAAACAATAACTATCTTTTGTGACATATTAGTCGCATGATTATATCGAATAATTGTCACATATTTATCATCATATGTGTCTATATATTTCTGTCAAGATCAACCTTCCTTTGGGTCGATTATATACTTGCATAAAATTATACAGTCACAAATAACATTTAATATGCCTCATAAATAATTTTCACAAGAGAGTACACTTTAGTGTGATGTTGTGTCAATATATTTCATTAGAAAAAAAAGACAAAAAAACTTAAAATGGGCACAAAAGCCTTTAAAAATTACTTGAAATTTATTGCCAATTTCATAAAACCTTAATTGCACATATATATGTACAAAGTAATTCCTGTAACGTAAACAATCTAAAAATGATTCACAAAATATTTCTGGAAATAAATTATAAACACAAAGTGCCCGAGAGAGAATTTCCCGAAGGAAAAAAGTTTGAACATTCCCGCTTTTTTATTCCAAATCTGTAGGGCCAAAAAATTTAAAAAAAAAAGGAAAACCCAAAAAATGATCAAGCTCTTTTTAATTGCTGGGCCGAAGCCAGCAGCTCTGGCCCAATCCTGCCCCCATTTTAATTGTCTATAGAAAAGCTCAAAACGTAAGCCCATATTAAATTTCCAAAGTGGCACATACGTATTCCAAAAATAAATTTTCAAATGCAATCTTGGCCCCAAAATTCAGAAATCCATATCCCTTTTCATAGAAACTTTATAGAGCCCCAAATGCCAGCATCTTCAGCCTTTCCTTTTTTTGAACCAGCCAAAACGTGGCCCAGAAAAAAAGAAAACGTGGCCCAAAAGCAGTTCTGAATGGCCCAACAGCGTCCTTATTTTTTATTTTTTTTGATACAAAGAGAGAGCACGAAGGCTCAAAGAGAGAAACTACAAAGAAAGGGAAGGATATCCCAAACAATCATTCGACCACATTTCGAGAAGGTGGTGCGGGCATGATAAGAAGACATCAGAGGAGGAGATAGCCTCCTTAGCTAAAGCATCAGCCAAAATGTTAAGTTCCCTAGGAATATAAGTGATGACAACATTCCAATCCTTAGATAAGAGATCTTTGATTTCCGTGAATAATAACCCAGTGGTAGAGGCATCACAATTAGAATTAAGCAGGTCAACCAGAATTTTGGAATCGGATTCAATAATAATTTGGTTGAAGCCATAATCAGAGGCGGCCATAAGACCCTTGTAAATAGCAAATTCTTCAGCAGAGTGGGAGTCACTTTGACCAAGCGACTGTTTAAATCCCATAATCCAGGAATTCAAGTGGTCCCTTATAACACCTCCACAACCTGCCATCCTGGAGGATCTGTTAACCGCTCTGTGTGTGTATGAATACGTATTCAGAATGCAAAACATAATATACTAAACCAGACGAGGCCTTTCTGTAAGTAAGTCTTTGGGCCCAAGCTTTTTTCCTTTCGATTTTTGTTTCTTCTAATTGCATACCCACAGGCCACAGTTCACGATTTTTGTTTCAACAATGCCACAAACAGCTATGGCCCAATTCTACAGCTTCTTATGGGATTATGCTCTCCCAAAAACTGAATAAATTGGATCAGCCCAACTTGAATTTTGGGATGATTTTTGAAAATGGTCAATACCAGCCCAGCCCACATTGCACAAGAATTAGTGGCTTTCCAAGGATTATCTTTATTTTTTGGAAAAATTGAACATTGACCCTTAAAGTTTTAACTCGGTTGTATCTCAATCTCTACATTTTAACTAAGTGTAAGGTAGTTCCTATAATTTTAACTTGGTTAACTCAATTAATAAACTTTAATTTAATGCAATTCAATATGTATAGTTTTACCCATAGTATAATTCAGTCATTGAACTTTATTATCTATATCATTTTATTTTTTAAACTACATGCACGAACTTATAAAATAGCTTAAAATATGAAAATTGAATTGTAGTGAGTCAAAGTTTAGTTATTAAATTACAACTTAGTCATAATTATGAGGATTGAGTTACACTAAGTCAAGTGTAAAGATTGAGCTAAAATTATAGGAATTAAAATATTAATTTTTTATTTTTTACCATTTAGATCCTGATTTTTCTTTCTGTCCATCAATATTGTGTTTTGTTGACTAAAAAGTCAATTCTATCAACATTTAATTCTAATTTTAATCCAAGAACAATGCGCCAGGTGTAGTCAACATGTTAAGCTTTTTTTTTTTTTTT
>JANTPZ010138313.1:0-13487 GCA_025593235.1 Vachellia pachyceras
GGACATTCACCAAAAAAAAGAAAAAACAGGAAAAATTATTTTTATTAAAAATTTTATCTCAAAAAGGACCTAAATTTTAGTATTGTTATTTTCAGTGTAAGCAATGTCAAGTCTTTCTGACCAATACAATTTTTGAATAGGGACTCTTTGTGATAAATACAATTGAATTTGCCTCTTAGTCATTTCTCTAGTATATATGCTCCTTCTAATACTTTTGATAAAGTATCTAGAGGAGGTTTTCTCATGATTTTTTTTATAAGGGATTACATTGGTTATTTATTACAATTTTCTTTCTTTGTTCCTATTTAATATTGATATAGAAAAATAGGATTGATTTTTTAATTTTTAGAAAGAGTTAATAACTTTAACTGTTTTTTTATGATTTTGGTAAAATATAATGAAAATGAGTTATAAGTAAGATTGGAGTATATACATATTGATTATTGATTTGTTGCTTCATGAGTTACCTATTGTCATTAATTTTATTTTTCAATTCCCATCCTTGCTTGCAGCTTCTTTTTGAGATTTTTTATGATTTATGGTTCTTAATTCTAAATAATATTTTTACAAGACCCTTGAATGTCATTTTTCATTTACTTAGCTTTTTGAATGGTAGGCTTGGCTTCATGTGAGGAACTCCACTTGTATCTGTAACTCTGTATATTGGGTCAACTACCTTTATTTATTTTTATATTAATACAATGTTTAGTCTCTTAAACTTTCTCCTATCTATATTTTGATCCTCAAGTTTAAAATCAGTTATTTTACTTTCTCAAGATTCATTTTATTTAAAATATTAATTGTTATAATCTAATAAAAATTGGGACTTTTTATCATCTAAAGGACTAAAATCAAAACTTAGTTTTAAACTTGAGGGACCATAACTAAAATAAGGCAAAACATGATCAACCCTTTAATTTTTTTAAAAAATCCTTTGAAATCCAGTGTCAATTTTCTCCAAATTGTTTATTACCACTACGATAAATCCTTGTTTGCATTTTTCACTCAACAAAACGCCCTCTTCAGATCACATAGTTTGGGATTCATATCTACATCTCAGGGACCTATCCTTGGTTCAGTTTCTTATCTTCCCCATGCTTCTCCGTTATTGATTAATTACGAAGTACAAAACAACTCTTTGTTTATTCTGATACATTCATTATGATACTTACTCATCAAGGTTATGACTCGTTCTTGCGAGCAAGGCCACGTCTTCTTAAGGATCATATTCCATGTCTGCTCGTTTCTATTTCATTTCCACACAGAAGCAGAGACCTAATATGATTTATATAAGAGTGTGGATTGAGTCATAAGCAAATCCTCAACGGATAAAATATCAAATGAGGTCATAGCAAGAGGCAAGCTAATTTGGACTAAGAACACAATCAGTGATTTTCTCCCAGGATTTCAGAGTTTTGTCTGCAGTGTCTGTCTTGTACAATGCAAGGCGAGTTATTTGAAAGTTAAGGCCACCGACATCATCAAGAGCATTGGCTCTTTCTTGAGCCGTTTTCTTCTCCTCATCAGTTAAATCTCCATACAGAAGGCTCATGTGTGGCATGTAAGCTGTAAACATAAACCAACATAGGCATGAGCGAAAGAGTTTTTCCCAATTATTTCCATATATAATATTATAAAAAATTATAAATTCGAGAGATAATAGTTTAAGATATTATATTTAGGATCAAAGTAAATCTTTTGTTTAGGTCATATATAGAGAGGACTGGAGGCAGTCGTTGAAAAGTGGAAGACCTGGGCTTGTATTCAAAGGGCAAAAAGATTTAAAAGGAAATGCCACTTCACACCATATCTTCACCCTTTGGGAGTTATAACCCGTTTTCCATGTTTCGGTTAACAAAGATAACACTTGCAAGGCTAAATTTTCCTTTGCACATGAAGCAACCCATTAAGTAAGAAGCAAATAAAGGTGGTAAAAAGGGGGAAAGGCTTGTATGGGAGTGAAATGACCCTGTTTCCAGTGCTAAAGCGTAAAAGTTTAAACGAGTTATCTCAAATGGAAGTGAAGGGGGATATTTGTACATGATCTAAAGTTGAATAGGTGTATTTATATTTTTCCTGACTCCACATAAGATTCAGTTTATTAGTAAGAAACCTAGTGTAGTAAAAAGTTGCAAAGGAAAGTTCTGCTATCAAGGGATGAGAAAGTTCAGAAGAAAAAAAATACATTGATTAGAGTTTTCCAATGGATGAGGCTACCACGAGTCCTGGATTACAACACTTCGACATATAGTCAAATCACACTTCTAGTGTTCTCAAAACTGCACTTAATTACGAGGGCAGAGGTAATAGAATTGCATCCAGTATTATTTGCAGCCTCTATTTTCTTCTAGGGTTCAGCCATAAGAGGGTTCTTTAGTTCTTTTAACCAGTAATAACCTAAGATCTCTGTCACAAACAACTGAAATGTGTAAACTGCATCTCAATGTTTAACATAATTCTGCATATGCCTTATAGCCAGTCCATAACCCAGACAAAGAAGGAGGGGTTATGTTAGGCCATTGACAAGCAATAAAGTTGAATCTCTCATGCATGAACATGGTTGATATATGTTAATAAGCTTCATGATCTAAATTATAAAACTTGAGAGTATTTTCTTTATCATTAAGAAATATAATACTTTCCAGAGTTTTGATTCTGCATTCTAACAAACTTCAAAGGTGTCTGCCAAACGAATTTAATTTTCTATCTACACTTCCAGTTGCAACCAGCAAAAAGATAAAGCTTCAGGCAAAAATCAGATTGTGTAACTTACGAGACGATCTGTTGTAGCCAAAATGACCGACGCAGTAGTCACTAGTTTCCACTACCTGTGGAGAAAAAGAAAATAAGAACAAAGAGAATTCAAATAAAAATGACATGAAAAAGCCTTCCAAATTTGGATCATAGTAGGAATTTGCTATGCTCAAATGTAACTTTATGTCAATATTATTGCTCAAAATATAACATAATTGACTTCAGTATTTGCAAGCAGCTGGGGAATTTTTTGACACTATCAATTGAAAAATGGAACAAGAGTGATTGACAATTTAGGCTTTCACCACCCACAGAGATCAGTTGTATGCCATCCGTTAAGAGTATATATGCTATGATCTTATAACCTTGTACATATTTCTTTATAACATTTTAATTTAGGATAAAGCACGCTTAATCTCTAATACAATAATTATTAAGAAAAAAAAATTAAGCGCACTCTTCAATTCCAATTATAAAATTCCAGGAAATGCTTAATAAACATTCAGAAGAAAAGCCATTATCCATCCATGACTACAACAGATACAAACAAAAATGGATAAATAGGAATGAAAATAGGCAACACAGATAACATATTAACTGTTGAAAAGCATTACAATCAAAGCACACGATTCTTTAACAACTTAATGATCAAAACCTTAGATTAGAGAAAAACGAACCCAATTTCAATGTCAGGTCGATCACTCGCTTGTTCATTACCTACTAGAAAACTAACAACAGAGAGCAGTGAGACAGAAATCCGAATAATTATACCTCAGGGGTGGGATGAATCAGAAGGTAGACACACTGATAAAAGAAAGTCCCTGTAGCCACACGATCAACAGTGGCATTATAAGCCTTGATGCCTTCACACGCGGACCGGAACTTCTTCAGAGCATAATCGGCGGTAAGGCTGATCGCTCCAACGACTGTGATATGGGGTTCAAATTCAGGCCCTCCGAACTCCGATCGGAGGCCACTCATCATCTTCTTCATCCTATCACGCACATCTTCCGTTGGTTGAGCCCACACCGAATACACATACTTCTTCTCGGCTTCAGGTTCGGCAATGGTTTCTGGGGTTGCCATAACGGAAGAGGAAGAAGAAGAAAACGGAGAAGCCCAAGATATCAAAGAAGGCAGAGAAGTCAATGACGCAGAAGAGTAAGGGCAGCGAAGTGTGTGAAGCTTAGCGACGCCTTCATTGTAAGACCCTGTTTTAGGATTGTTTAATGGAAATTGGGGGTTGAAGAATTCGTAGAATAAAAAATGGAAGCTTTTGCAGGAATCCGTAAGGATGACCCTGTTTTATGTCAGGTTTGAGCTGTCTCCGTAAGGAATCCAAGATGACCTCCGTTTATTTCATCCTCAACAGGCTTTGAACTCATTCTCTGTCCATTCATTTTATGCCCAGCCCACAATCCAATTGGGCTTGGCCCATCCCACACTGTTGGAATCATGACATGTTGAATTGGATTCTGGCAAATATTTATCGTCGAAAGAATATATTACATGAAGGAGCACTAAAAGAATGTTAGCTCACAAGCATGTGAGTTCAAATCTTGATCTGAAATTATTTTTATAAAAGCTCTCTAAGTGAGGCATGCCATAACTTGGTGAGGTATCGGAATCTAACACATCCAAACCTTTTTATATAAAAAAAATATAGGTTGTTGTTTTTACTTGTTCAGGCTTTTGGAGTTTATACTTCTTACATGAAACCATATAAATCAAATCCAATGAATGGGTTGGGTCTAGAACTAATGTTCGAATCCCTGTTAGGAGAAATACCGGCATTTAGTGTCTGATAATGCCTTATGCATGATTGTCTCCAATAGAAGAACGATACACTGTTTTACCAAAAAAAAATATATAAATCAAACCCACACAAACACACATGATTATTCTAGGCTTCTAGCTAGTGGCTTTAATGGGTTGAATAGGGCTGGTCAAAAGAACAAAGTAGACCAATATGAAAAATTATTTAGTCTAGTCAGTCCGACAAGAGCTACACAAGGAAGAGAAAAGAAGGCAAAAGACTTCGAGAAGAAGGAAATGATGTCTAGATGCATGACGTTTTCAACATGCAAATGGATGGTAGTTTGATTTCATTTTCACTGATTAATACCTCATGCCGGTAATGAATAATAATACAGCCGATTGTTTGGCCTATGGCTTAAGCGGAGTTGGGATCTAATACTTTGATTCCTGAATCCCTCTTTGAAGACTCCTCCAAGTGTACATTATTAATTTTAATGATATTGTTATGCATTAAATTTATCTTTCTGTCTAAATGATTTAAGTTAATTTGATAAGACTGACTTCAATTCAAGTTTATAGAGGGGATTTTCAATTTCGATCTCTTGTTTTTCCTGTTTCATGTTTTTTTTTGTCCCTATCTCTGATAGCTGTTCGCTACTGAAACTTGGATTTCTCACATCTTGAATGAATTACTATTTGCTGGTCGATAAAAGGGAGAAGGAAGAGGGAGTAGAACTTGCTATATTCTGTGTGTGGAATTAATTATAGTGATTCACAATTCTCATATAAATTAAGAGTTTCTTAGAATTTATCCACACACTCATCTAGGGAAGCTTTTGGCCCTTCCATGTAAATTAAATTTTGATTCGACTTTACTAGCTAGATGGAAGAGTATATACAATATTTTCCACTAATAGATTGAGAAGTGGATGAATATATACAATTTCCCATTTCCTAAGTAGGGAAGCAAAAAAAGGCAGAAAAGGGGGAAAAGCTCTCTCCAAAAAGAAAGGACACGAATTACTTCCTCGGCTAAACTGTGATGTGTTAGCTGATATAATCCAAGTTAGTTCTGTCTTCACAAGTTAATTAGCAGCCACCGAAGGAAGAAGTGACATGTAGGAAGACATCTTCTGGACAAGGAATAGTAAGCGCACCCATTGGATGATCATATCCAAATTCTTCCTCAGCTTCACTTAAAAGCTCTTGAAATGAAGGCTGGTTCAAGTACGATATTGGGATCACAATTCTCTTCATTTCCTCTCCAACATACACCGCTAGATATCCCTTTGGCACTTGACCGGATTTTGAAGCAGTCGATTTTGCAGCAAATGAAGCTGACCTTCTTTTTCCAGGAAAGCGAAAACCCATTGTTTTTTTGTGTACAAGAGAATAAGAAGAAAGGAGTGTTTGAGTATTGACGCTTGAATGTATTGTGAAAGATTTGCTTTGCTTGCTTCTGAAAGCCTACAAGTAAGAGTATTTATAGATGGAAGGATTTGATTTTCCTCGTTGATTTGTGGATATAAGAGGTGGTGTGAGTGCGATAGAGCCATAATTGAGAGACAAGGGCTCACTGGAGGTCACATGGAGTTGTCTTGGAGGTTCTTTTCAGGTACAATATAGAGTGTACGCTAATTATTCCAATGCCTAGCTAGAGACATGGGTGAGAAGGATCATATGGTTCTGTCTCTCTTGTTTTCTTCAATATAAAAATGACGTTCTCAATCTATATACAGAAGCACACCGTTTGAGCAGAAGAGAACTCGATTATTGTTTAGCTGATATATAAGGGTATAGACATGCATGTTCAAAACATGTCACTGATATATATGTGCTTGTAATCTCATGTTTCTCTCTCAATTCTTTGAACAACATTTGACCTTGCAAGCATATATGAGTGGCAAGGGCCGTAAGAGATCAGATGATCTTGTCTTATAGGTACAAACAAACAAGCGAATTCATAGAAGATAGATCAAAATCTGGTAAATCTTGGGAGGACCTAAATTGAGAGATGCAATATATTACAGGGTTTGGAGACGATAACTTGAGTAGACAAGACCACGTGAAGAGTACATGAAGTTTGGCTCTTTGTAGTAGAACAAGATTATCTAATGAGAGCTCAATGATTATATTTTACATGCCAAATTGTTCATGCCAGAAGCCAAATGAAACCCATCCACATGAAATCTAATAGTAAGTGGTTACTTTGAGTTGTGTCTTTAGACATATATAGGACTTCATTCTCCATCATGCATCAATTGATCCCAAAAAAGAAATCCAGAAAGATACAAAGTAGACCACGAAAATTGAATTTCGATCCTAGTCACTATTGATTGTTCACATATTTTTATAAATTCAGATAATATCATTCAATACAAAAGACATAAATATGGATTTCTTCTACTATAGAGTAAAACTGTTTTTTTATATAAAAAAATCTTGAGCTTTTCGGGGATTCTGTGCTTCCACTTATATATGTATAGACGCTTTTGTTATCTTAAAGCAAAATATTGATTTGAATTTACTGGATTAAGAATATAATATTCCCTTTTCATGTTTCCTACAGAGATAAGAATACAAATTCTTTTTTTTTTTTTGCCAATAAGAATACAAATTCTTTTGTCACTTAAACTAAAAATTCAATGCGTTTGAGGCTTTGATAGTCACAACTGAGATAGATAGCATGTAAAAGTGTCTATTGATAAATTTGTACTCCTTCACATGGACAATCTTTCATTTCCCCAAGTAGGGGAAGAAAAAGAAGGAAAAAAGAAAAATCTTTACACAGCTAAAGGATCTAAATTTCCTCCATTACAAAAAAAAAAAACTGTCTTCTAATCTAAGTTTTTTCTTTGCAAGTTAACATCCATTAAAGGAAGAAGTGACATTTAGGAAGACATCTTCTCCGCAAGGAATAGTGAGAGCACCCATTGGATGATCATACCCAAATTCTTTTTCATCCAGGCTTAACAACTCTTGAAATGAAGGTTGATTCAAGTAAGATATGGGGATCACAAATCTCCTCATTTCATCTCCTACATATACTGCCAGATATCCCTTTGGAACTTCTCCAGATTTTGAAGAAGTTATTTTTGTAGCAAATGAAGCCCTACTCATTCCAGGTAAACGAAAACCCATTTTTTGTGAGTTTAAGAGAGTAAGAAGACAGTGATTGAATTCAGATGCTTGAGGATATCACTGTGGGATTGACTTGCTTCTGAAGTGCTTGCAAGTATGAGTATATATAGATGAATGAATTCGTTTTCTTCAATAATTGTTGGGTGAGAGGCTATGTAATAATTCCTATTGGAAGACAAGGGTTCTTAGAGTTCACGTGGTTGTGTCTTGGGGTTCTTTTTCAAAAAAGAACAAGGCAGGTGGAGCTAAATGACGAGAGGACTTGGATAGCCATTTGGTTGCGATAAGACTGATTGAGAAGGTTCAATAAATAAGGTGTAGTCCAATCCTGAGACATGATGACAAAATTCAAGTTTCTGTTTTGTATTCAATCTAGTACGGATCACTTGAACAGCTCAAAGCCTAATTCTATGTCAATAATTTTACAGGACAGGTATCATTATAACTTCTAGGCATGTTTGAGACACCTGTTATGGTTACTTTTATCTTCATCGATCCTACTTTATCTTCATCCATCCTACATGGACTCTATAATTTTTCTTGTAAAGAAATTTACAGAAATTAAATGTGTGAATGGATGGGGAAAAAGCAAGTGGTTTCTGTTTTTACGACTTCCTATATCAGCTTCATTTAGCAAGTATATAACCTAACTCTGTTTTCATTATATATTTGTACCTAAGAATTTTCCAAGCAGTCCTCTTACACAGCATCATTCCAGACAATTTATTAACCCAATCTCATGAGGCGTGCTTAATGAGATTCCGTAAAGAAACGATACGGACAAGAATGAAAAATCTTGAGAAAGACATTATGCCTTGAGCTGTTTCGGTGATCGTTTTTGACATTTGAGAAACACTTAAAACACTATCATGTGGTCCTACTCATCCATGTCAATGGACTACATGTACAGCTCAACCGATCCTTCATCAATCACATCTCAACCAAATAGATTTTAGAGTATCTCTTCAATAGGCTCATCCTAACTTGTTGGTTTTATTTATTTTTTTATGAAAAAGACCTCTTAGACAATTCCATGTGATATCTCTGTGCCCTTGTCTTCCAATAATTAAGCACTATCACGTATACCTTTCCTCCACCATTCATCTATATATACTCATAAGCGTAGGATTTCAGAAGCAATCAACACTAATCTTTCACAATACTCAGGCATCAATTTTCAAACACTTCATTCATATTCTCCTGTTACACACAAAAAAACAATGGGTTTCGTCTACCCGGAATTAGAAGGAGTGCTTTTGCTGCAAAAGTGACTTCGGCAAAATCTGGAGAAGTGCCAAAGGGATATCTTGCAATATACGTGGGAGAGGAAATGAAGAGGTTCGTGATCCCAATATCATACCTGAATCCGCCTTCATTTCAAGAATTGTTAAGTGAAGGTGAAGAAGAAATCGGGTTTGATCATCCAATGGGAGTTCTCACTATTCCTTGTGTTGGAAAATTTTTAAATGAAGAAATGTGATTTTTAAAGGAAGAGATGTGATTTTTTAAAAGTTATGCCCATATAAATGAGATTATTTGAAGGGTTGTGTAGGTACGTAACTCTTCATATAAAAGTCATTATGTCTGTGACTTTTTATTGAAGTAGTATGGTTGTGACTTTTAATTAAAGAAATATTGCTTCAAAAGGTAACGCCTTAAGATCTCTCCATACTCTATAAATATACTCACCATCTTTCCATTTGGACATATAATTTTCTACACAACAAGATCAAGCTCATTGTCTTTTTCTTTGAGTTCACACATATATAAAGTCAAATTATCACTTTGTAAAAGTCTTTGTTGTCTTAACTTGAGTGTTGAAAGTCCAATCCATACTCAAGTGTCTCTATTGTATCTTATAAGAAATTCGCTAGTTAACTCAACTTGTACCCTGTAATATAAGATAGGTTGGGACGAATTAAACCTAAAATTAAGTGTTACCCACGCAATGAAGATGTTGTATACAACTTTCTTCTTCATCTCTTCTTCTTGCATTCTTCATACAACCATTCCGGCCAAAAGTGCCAACACCTTGCACCGAAGATATCTTCCTAAAAGTCATTTCTTGCATCAATGGTTCTTGGCTTTAAACTTTGAAAATCTAGCAGCCGATGATATGTATAATTTATTGGTCCATCACTGTTCATTCATATATACAAGGGGGCGTGTAACGTTGCACGATAACATTCAAGCCGATTCTAAAGAGTGTTATCCGTCCAATGGCTACACCAATTCGCATTTTCTTCTTCATCTCTCTTCTTCTTCTATTACACACAACCCTTTCTAAAGCCTGTGATCATGTTGATCCCTGGCGACGTCCATGATTTGCTGGCCGAGTACGGCTTCCAAAGGTCGTTCTTGCCGACAACGTCAAATCCTACAATGTCTCCGACAATGGCGTCCCGCGAGTCCTACTCCAGAAGCCCTGTACTGTGTCGTCGTTGAGTCTTCTTTACAGTGCGCACATCAGAGCCAGGCTTGGTCACGGATCCATGACAGGTTTGATCGGAATTCAGGGCAAGACTGAACGTGGCTTTTGGCTGTCTGTGGGCGCAATCAAAGTCAACGGACATCAAACACTGTTGGATTCGGTAGAATTAGTGAGCGGGTTAAGGATTTTCCAACCAATGAGCTCGATGTTTAGCCAGCTTGTGAAGCGACACTATTTGAGTTGGAAGGCATATGAGGTAGATGTACGTACTACCAGTTGCTATAAAGGATCGTCGTCATCATCATCATCATCATACTATTCAATGAACGATCTATAGTTTGATTGTTACACACACACACACGAACACACATTTTCGATTACAGTTACATATATAATATCGAATTATGCTTTCTGGATTTCAGGTGCTGGGATGGCATGACATGAATAAAGTGGGATTCCATAAAGCTTAGTGATGTATGCTTTGTGCTAAATAATTATCAGTTATGAGATGATGCAATGAAGGATTCCTCTATTGATCTCAATTCCTTATTTGTCTTTTCGCATCCAATGTATGTACGTACGTACGGATGTATATATGTATGCATGCATTCAAACCCATATGTGGAGCGTCTCGCGCGGCTACGACCTAATATAGTATGACGAGAAGAACCAAATAGTCTGAGATAACCTCATAATAAGTAACGTTATAAGCTCTAAATATTTCAGGTAAAAAACTAAATATAAATATAAAACAATAATAATAAATGCCAAGACTAAACTGAAAAGCAAGGCTATTTAATCTCAGTTCCTTATTTCTTCTTTCTTTTTTAGGATAAGATCAATTATATAATATGTTGATGCGTCTCGTCCTTCAATTATATAATATGAAGGAAATTATACGCCTAAGGTTAGTGTAGTAGGGTCGGGGAATGGGGTATAATGAGTATATCAGATTTATATAATGAATGACTAGAAAAATATAGAAGAAACAAATTAGTGTATCATTTGCCAAGGTGCCTTTGAGAGCAGAATCAGAGGAGACAGTTATTGGGGTAGTTAGGACAATCCAATTAATCATTAACCTCAGATAAGAGATGTAATATATATATATACACGCGTGTGTGTGTGTGTAAATATCGAATTAAAGTTTACATTTTCATAAATTGAGATATCCTTGGCTTTCTGGCTTGTTATTTAAGATACCTTCCATAGTACGATGCATCGGATTATAGAGGCATGGTACTCCCTCGTGTTACATTCATTCCATTAGTTCTCAACCATGTATTTATATATTAAATATCATTTTGACAGCAAGATAAAAATGTTGTATCCTGCATTTGAACATCGGTGGATCTTCAAGCTCCTCTACAATGTTGTGCTCATCCCGTTAGCAACAACATCTATAAGTAAATAGAGTTGCAGCATAACTCTTAGATTATAGGAAAATAATAACAATATTTAGAAAAATAACTAATTCGAGTCATGCCCGAAGACACTGTTCTAAAGAGTTATTCCGCCATAAGTCGACAACTCCCCAGGATTAAACGGACTCTTCTTGCCGGAGCAAGGTAGCAGAACAACAGAAAATAAAGAGCAGGAAGTAAAGAGGAAGAGAAGAGAGAAGCTCTTAAACTTGGTCAAGAGCTTGGTACCTCTTCCTCAATTGTGGAGCATAGTATTTATAGGTTCCATATGACAAGGCCCTCATTCTTCCAAGCAATGTGGGACTTCATGCCTTCCTTGTTTTACACAAAGTGGAACTTCCTCTTCCTTTTAACACACACCAACATATAATTCCAACAATCCCCCACATGTGTTAAAAGACAACTATCATCTGCTCATTTGGTTTACACGATGAGTATAAACGTTTCGAATCTAGTGTCTTTCGACTATGAACTAGACCTAGACTAATAATTCTTAGTACACAGAGATGTCAGTGAAACGTACGTTTCTATGAACCAACAAATCTTTGTTGTGTAATAGAGGCCTTATTAGTCAGAATATACCCCATATTTTCTGCTGTTAACGGCGGTTTTGCACTTTAAACGGCCGTGCGCGCGCCTGGTGTTCAATGAATGCTCTAGAGACTTTGCCACAGTCTCATGGAAGTGGCCCCACTTCACATTATTCATCTAGGTGATTTCATCAAATATATCAGCAATGAATGTATCATCCATAAGGACTATGAAATCATTAAGAGCTTTACTCAGCCTCTCCAACAATGCATTCTAGCACTTTCTCAAACCATAGGAAGGGACTAAAAAAGTTTAGTGCTAGCAGAATTAACAAGTGACTTATTTTTACCCATATGAACCTTCTTCATGGGATCTCCAATCACAAAGGTTGGGTTACCATCACCGTTAATTTCAAATTGGCTTAAGTCCCATTCCCCTCGATGTTTCAATAATTTGTTTCTTCCCTAGGGTTTTTGTTAACATATCTGTTAGGTCCATTTTGACCTCACAAAATCGATTGAGATAACACCATAATTATGTATCATGCTATATCAAATTGTATCTCAAACAATATTTACTCATACCATTGTTCTATCTACAATGAATATTGTCATTTGGCAATCACAACTCATCGACACAAAATGTCGGATCCACACCAAAATTTTGCCAATAAGTTTTCAACAACTTAGGCATCCGATATCAGTCAATTTCAGAGTAATAAACTCTCATTCACATAATAATTATTTCAACCATTAAAGGTGAATAATCATAGTGGATTTTCTCATATAAAACTGAAGTTCAATTTAACATCCGTGTATCTCAATACCACGTGAATCCACTGTTCATGATACTATATTTATAGTATCCCTCAAATATTTATATCTCTTGTAGGATGCATATTTATATATGCTCAATCTCTATATAGCATAAGCTATATCATATGTACTACTATTTATTAATGTAACAAATTCTCCAAATTTGCACATACACAGATTGAGCTGTAAAAATCAGTTCAAATAATGTGTTAGAATCATAAGAAATATTTACACAATGATTCTCAAAGCCAAACCAAACTTCAGCAATGTTTCTCAATATCATATATAATTTAAATCTCTATTCCTTTATGATTTCAACACTTTAAATCACATTTGATTCATTCATGCTTCCAAATTAAATTTGAAACAACAAATCATTATAACTGAAATGCCTTTCACATTAAAATTCAAAATCATGCATACTTATGGATATTTGTATCAAAATAAATATACATCCATAAATCATGGAAATTGAAACACATTTATCTCTAAATAAATAATGAAATTTTCATACCCATATATTACTTGTTTCAAACAACATAAAAATTTAATAATTCATAAAACTTGCTCTCAGTAGCAAATAGTGTAACCTCCACTTAATTCACAATGCACCTTAATATTTTTAAGGGGGCA
>JANTPZ010138317.1:0-20091 GCA_025593235.1 Vachellia pachyceras
CCATGCTTGAATATGGATTTGGAAACAAGAATCAAGTGTTATAAATGATGAAAGTTGAAAAACACATGTTAAGGTATTTTGGGGAAACCTCTCGGCCTATGCTGGTTTAAGGGGAAGGAAGTTTCTTTTGATGATTTTGATGCTTCCAGTGAGTCCAAAATGATTTTTTATGTAGGGTAAAAGTGGTCACAAGTTTGTGGAAACCCTAGAAGACATTAGTGACAAGTTAGGGTTTCTAAGGTTCTTAAAGTTCAAGAGTTGATTTAAGGGAGTTTACTTTGGTTTTTGTTTTGGAAATGGCTTAAGATTAATGGCCACAATGTTGTTGATTATGTAGGAAAGTGTTTGGTGAAAGGAATTGGTTTCTCAATTGATCAAGAAAGCATCCAAGTTAAGGAGAAATTAAGAACTAAAGGTAGCAAGACCTTCTAACCCTAACCTTAATTGCTTTAAAAATGCATGACTTGTGTTAAAAATTTGTGATGATTGAAAGTGTGAATATGTGCTTTTGTTTGCTATGGCCATATGCATTTCATTATTACATGTTGTACTTTTATGCATTCACACTTATATTGAAAGTTGTCATGCAATTTTATAATGTGTGTTAGAAAGTTTTGCTACTGGGAGTTCCAAAAATCTCACCCTCCCCCACTAACCATTTTTAGGCGGAAGCATACTCAAGGGTAAGAAGGAAGTGAATGATTCTTGAAGCAAAGTGGATATAAAATGTTGTGGAATATGTTATGTACTTTATGTTGTGATGTTTAAAGTTGTAATGTAATATGTAATATGACTTGGGTATGTATTATGGACTTATGATAACTAGTATATGCTTTAAGAATGTCTAATTACATGGATTAATGTGGTTAAGAAAAGTTTAGAAATCAAAGTGATAAGTTATGAAGTTAAGTAGGGCTGAAATTTGACCAAGTGCTGAAAGTAAAGTTGATCATTTTCCCTACTTTGCCCTGTCAGGAAACAGAGTAATTGAACTTCAAATGAGTTGAAATTTTATGGAAAAATAGTTCACATTGCAAGGTTTAAAATGAGCTAAAGATCACTGGAATTGTAATTTTGTACAGAATATTATGACTGTTCAAAGTTGATGAAAAATCACAGAAAATCCTGGGAAAATGAAAAATTACCATATGAACAGTACTTTTTCACGAAAGAATCTGTACCAATTGGACTAGTTACTGTTCAAATGAGTATTTTTCCCTCATAAAGGAATTTGTAAGCTTCAAATAGAAGTTGGAACCACGTGATTTCAATTTTTCTGGAATTAGTTATGAATTTTTAAAGTTGACCCGAAAAATTGTGAATAGTAACTTTCTTAAAAATGGAAGTTTTCATTTTGGTTCCTTTTCACAATGTAAGATGTTTGAAGCCATTAATTGGTTCCAACTTATCATAATGGAAGCTAAGAGGGATAAATAAGAGGTGTCACATTTTGGCTGCTGGAATATTGAGTTTTTGAGAGAGAGAAATAAGAAGAGTGTGATTTAGATGAAAGAGTTGCTAGGAAACAACTCCAAGCATGCTTAGAAACATATTGGTGTTGTATTGTGGTTGTTTAGTTGTTGTTTGATGTTTTGTGAATTTTGGAATTTTGAAACCCTAAGGAGTTATGCTGCCAAAATTTCTCTTGAATGTGAAAAGTTGAATTTAAGCTATATAATCCATGGGAATGAGTGTGGAAACAAGAAAATGAGGTTACATCTCAAGAAAAGTTGAAAAGAAGCATTTTTCCAATTTTTGACAATTTTCGTGCAAATCTGGAAAGTGCAGAAATGAGGCTTTAAAATGAAGTTTTTTGTAGGGTATAAGTGAGCACAAGTTTTGGAAAGCATTGGAAACCAATCAGACAAGTTTAAGTGCTCTAAGGTTTATGTAATTCAAGGGGAAGTTTAAGGGAGTTTTACATTGATTTTTATATTGGTAATGGCTTGTGTTTAATGGCCATAATGTTATGAATTGTGTAGGCAAGAGTTTGGTGTAAGGGATTAATTTTCCAAATGGTCAAGAGAGCATTCAAGCTAAAAGAAAATTAAGAGCTAAAGGTAGCAAGACCATCTAACCCTAATCTAAGTTGTTTTGAAAGTAATTGATGAATATTGATGATGATGAAGGTGTAAATGTGTACTTTATATGCTATGGCCATTTGCATTTATATGTTACATGTTGCACTTTTATACATTCACACATATGCTTAAAGTTGTCATGCAATTTGTGAAAAGTGTTAGATAGTTTGCTATTGAGATTTCCAAAAATCTCATTATCCCCCCAACCAACCATGTAGGTATAAGCACAAGCAAGGGTAAGAGCAAAGTAAATGGTGATTGAAGATCCCATGTGATAATATTGCTTGTGAAATTATGTATAATGTTTGGAATTTAAATTTGATCATGTTGTGTAATATGTAAATTAAATTCTTACATATGTGGTAGCCATGAAGTAGTGAATGTATGCTTTAGATATTCACAAATGCATGGTTGATCATGATCAAAAGAAGCCTAAAAGATAGCATGTCAAATTATGAAGTTAGAAAGTTATAATTTTGACTAATTGTTCAATGTGAGTTGGTCAAATCTCCTACTTTGACCTGTCGGGAAACAGAGCAAATAAACTCCAAATGAGTTGAAATTTTCCTGAAAAATAGTTCACATTGCAAGGTTTAAAAAAAGCCAAAGAACACTGGATTCGGAGTTTTTTTACAGAAAGTTATGATGTTCCAAAGTTTGAAGAAAATTACTGAAAAACCTGAAAAATTGAAAAATTACCAATTGAACAGTACATCTTTGCGCATTAAACTATATCAATTGGGCAAGCTAATGACTTAATGAGTATTTTTCTCTTATAGAGGAACTTATAAGCTTCAAATAGAAATTGAAAGCACTCAATTTCTAGTTTTCTAGAATTAGTTATGAATTTTTAAAGTTAGACAAAAAATCTGTGAATAGTGACATGAATAGTAACCCTAAACTTGAAAATTTTATTTTTCACTCTTTGGTTACTCTAAGTAACTAAAGGCCTAAAGGTGCTTCCAAATGGATATAAAATGAAGCTAAAGGCAAGGTTAAGGTGTTGTTACACAAGTCGTCAATGTAACATTCTAGAAAGGGTCAAGCTTCACTTTATGAGAGTCAGATCTCTCTTTATCGGTGAACATCAGCTCAGCTTTACACAAACTAATTGTACAAGTGTCGAGTATCAGCCTTTGTCATTTGGAACAGCAAGTGCCAAGTATCAACAAGCCAACTTTGCCACGTTAGGATACTGGGTCAAACTTTTCATATTATTATCATCACATCACCGACCACATTAGCATACTCATCAAACTTTGTAACACTCACAGTCAACATCACATAAATTAATGGTCATGGAATTCTATGGCCGTTTTCAAAAGATTGTGGGCCTTTTTGCATCCAACGTTTGTTTATGGTGCTAACAACTCTTTTTGAAGAAGATCAAGGGTAGTTTTAAATCTTATCCCTAAATTAATTGTGTCATGGCATTTTAGAAGTAGCAGTATAGCCATGTATTATGCCACCCACATCCTGAAAATTCATACATGTGTGATTGCTGAACACAAGAAGATAGTATATCTTATATGCTAGATAATGAATTTTTGAAATAATTAAGGTCTAATATGCTGTATAAATTTAATAATCAAATTACAATGATTTTCAATATATTTTTATTGTTTTACTTCCTAATGTGTCACACCTTTTTGTATGGCCAATTTTCAATAAATTAATTAGGGACCAAAGTTTAACAATAAACCAAAAAGAATAGAAATTCGAATTCTCCAGCCAAAGAACAACTAAGCTAAATCAACAAAACAATTGTGGGTTAAGGCATCCAATGAATGAAGAAAGAACAAAAATTTGGATTTGGCTTAATGAATTAAAGTTTTGGTGAAATCTCCCTTTTCAACAATATTTGCGTGTCCATGGAGAAACTTAGTTTAGAGCACTTGATAAGCTCATATTTGACTATGATTTCCTATATCGTTGTAGATGTTTTGGTTTTAAGTTACGCGGGCATTATTGCATAGTTTTCGATGAATTAGTGTTAGAGTTAGTAAAACAAAATAGTGTTAAAAGTGCATTTTTGTTTTATTTGTACTCTTGATTATCAACTTAGATGGTTTTAATTGTAGATAGTGGAGGAGATTGGGCTAAATTTGGAAAAGGGCAGTTTGGTATCGGAAGAATTGCGAGGAAAGGATAAAAAAACGTGGAAGGACTAAAAGATAATGACTGACTTTGAGGAGTGAAATGCTGCATCTTTGTACTAAAAGTGTCATGTCTGCATTCATCAAGACAAATGTCTGAATTTCGCATAACATCCTTTTGAATTTTTTATTGTTAATGTAAGCTTTAGTCCAGTGTTAAGGATTGTATTACAATATATATTTTCAGAATGGGTTGCTATTTGCTTGATTAATTCATTTGATTGTATATAATCAACTTATATATTATATATGCTTGTAATTTTGTTCACACCATTTGATTGAAGTGGATGGTAAATCAATATCGTTGGATTTAGATGGGGAGTTGTCCTCACCTTCTTGTTACATTCATTGGTTGAGTTTTCTCCTCTTAGCAACCCTATTTTCCTCTTGAAATTTTAAAATTGTGACTATTTTGCAGTCGACAGCAAATGTTTTTTGGGTACAAAGGCATATCTTATTTTTAACTATATTAACATAAAAAATTACGTCATTATCCAATGTAGTACAATTAAATTAAAGTTGTTTTATGTGGATATTAGAGCAAATCATCCTAATTATTGTTTAGTTAATTTTTATTTTCAGTCACAAAATAATGGAATGATGCATGTGGAATTGAATTCGGCCTCAACAAAATTTTGTTTTAAACATGCATCACATTACATACAGGGATAAATACCCATATTCCTCCATCCCCAATCCCGACAAAAAGGATGCCAAAGATCTGGCACCAATGGCTCTTCTCAAGGCTCAAACTTCGATGCCTTAGTTTTGAGATAAAGCAGAGAAGTGAGCATGTGCAAATTGTCGTAGGAAACATGTAAATGTGCTTTAATTTTCTCTGAGTAATTAACTAGTTTGTCGTTGATTATTGTTTTTGTTTGGTGAGAGTATTACGGAAGCTAGAAGAGGCCATGTGTTAGGAAGAGCGCAGTGGACGTTACAAGAGAATCACAATCATATACATAAATAAGTGCAAACCAACTAGCCTAACACCAAAAGCTACAAGCTTACAATAAGGGATAAGAGAGTTGAAAATACTCAGAAAATATAGCTTAGTGTGAGCTCAATATCTCTCACACCAGCCAAAAACTAGAAGATCTTGTTGGGTTTAGACCATACACACATAGCGGAACAATTGAATTTCAAAAATTTTCTAATCCCTCTTTTGGATCTGTCAAAGGCGTTTAGATAGAGTAGTAGGACAATGCCTTTTTCAGTTCTTGAAACTCGATCTCTAGGAGCTGATGTTTTTGATCGCTTCCCTCTACTGGTATTCATGCGAACATATCACAACTCCAGCAGCATGCTAGTGCTTCGATGTTTCTCTCTCTAGGGTTTTTTGTGGCTTACTTGTGCTCAATCCATCCGTACACCCAAAGCTCATGAATTTTCTAAATTATAGCGCTCATGCGAGGGCATATTGAATATTTAAAATTAATCTTAACTAATTTTAAAATTCGAATTCTGATTTTTGAAATATGTAATATAGATTCTGAAATTTGAATTCTTGATTCAAAGTCTAAATTCCGAATCTTGAATTTCGAATTTCAAATGTTAAAATTAAAATTCGAATTTTAAATTTCAAAACTTGAAATTTGAATTTGGATTAATTTGATTTGATTAAATCTACCTAGCAGATTAAATCTTGTCCATTTAATTAATCCAAATAAGAAGTCAAATAATTTAATTTATCTTATAAATTAAATCCAAGTATCCATGTTAGTTATTTAATTTATCAAATAAATTAAATATTAAAACTAACATATATTAATATTAATAATATTATCTATATAATATGAGGATAAATGTCACATTCATTGAATCTAAGATAAATGTCATATTCATTTAATCTTAGACATATCTTAGATTTAATGAACCTGGACATGATAGCTCATGTTAGGTTGTGCTTGCGTGCGACCATGTAAACCCATATGAAGTTGGTAGTGGGTTAAATTGAGTACTAGCTACAAGCCGTAAGTGGCCTCAAACAAGATATTGCGACTAGCCAAATCATATGGGGATCATTAACATGATGCAACATGTCATGTATTCATGTCACGTCCCTTTTGTCACACGATATCTCGGTCAAGGATGAGGTATGGATAATATCATTCTCATATTCTTGACCAATACTTTCTCAATCCTTGAATAGTCTGATCTTAGAAATGAAAACTCCTTTTATTACAGTATGACCATATATTTCTTAGACTCACTCATTGAGAGGCCCGGTAATATCTCTCTACTAATATGAGGACAAATCTCATCTTGATCATTCAAATTCCTTTACATGAAAACCCCCTAAAACTTATTATAGCCTTTATCATCACTCGACTAAAGATGACTTTTGACTAAGTTAAAACTCAATAACTCTCTTGTAGGAATCTAAAATGATCTCAAGTCAAAGGGCGTTGTGACGTGATTACAGATGAGATAATGTTGGGATTAAAACGTACACACGTAGCAGAAGAAACAAATTTAAAAAATTTTCTAATCCCCATATGAACAGAGGAGATAGTATATTACCTTTTGTGTTCTTGAATTCACAGCTCCTTTGTGTTTGGATCTCCTGAATCCACATCCTTCTCAAACTTTTCCGTGTTCTTAATAACAATCTCAAGGAGCCAATGTTTCTAATCATCTTCCTCTACTGGTTTCTGCGCGAACAGTAACGACCGCAACGTGCTAGTACCCTTAGTTTCACTCTCTCTAGGGTTTCAATGGCTCACTCAATCAAATTCGAATTCATCTATTCTATAGCTCATGAGTCCTCATATTTATAGAACTCATGGAGTGCATTATAATTCATGATTAATCTTTTATTAATCTTGAAAATCCGAAGCTCAAAAGATATTCAAGATTAATCTTTAGTAATCTTGGAAGTCGAAATTTAAAAGGATATTCAAGATTAATCTTGAAATTCGAATTTGAAAATATATTCAAGATTACTCTTCATTAATCTTGAAATTTGAATTCCAAAAGATATTCAAGATTAATCTTAATTAATTTTGAAATTTGAATTTCAAATGATATCCAAGATTAATCTTTATTAATCTTGATATTCAAATTATGAAATTCGAATTCTAAAATTCAAATTTAAATTAATCTTAATTTGATCAGATCATATCCATTTAATTAATCTAAATAATGAGCCAACAAATTTTCTTAATTTATCTTGAAAAAATGAATTCAATGTTAGTTATTTAATTTATCAAGTAAATCAAATATTAAAACTAACATACATTAACATTATATATATAATATTAATGTAATTTTGAATTTATATCTAATATATATAATTCAAAAAACTCTAAAATTAAAGCATGCGTTAGGCTTGTTTTTGCATGCGACCCTATAGACCCACATGAAGTTGGCAGTGGGCTAAATTTAGTATAGCCCACAATTCCCAAGTGGCCTCTGATATGACATTATGACTACCCAAATTATATTGGGATTGTTAACACAACACAACCTTTCATGTAACCACATCACGTCCCTTTTGTCACACAATACCTCGGTCAAGGACGAGGCATGGATGATGTCATCCTCCTATTCCTGACCATTATCTCTCAATCCCTTAATAGTCTGATCTCATAAACAAAAACTTCTTTTTGTTACAGTATGGTCATACATTTCTCAAACTCACTCACTGAAGGGGCCAGTAATATCTTTCTGCTAATGCAAAGGACAAATCCCATTTTGATCACTCACATTCATCTACAGGAGAAACCCTTAAGCCCGATCATAGCCTTTATCATCACCCGATTAAAGGTGACTTTTGACCGAGTCAAAACTTAGTGACTCTCATGTAGGAATCCATGATGATCTCAAGTCAAAGGCATGGTGACGTGATTACATATGAGATAAGCTAATGACTTAATCCATGCAGCTTTCTCATAGCGGGTCGGTCCAGTGCCTTGTACTCTTACAAGTGTCTATGACCTTGACTCGTATCCTGTACTTTATCAAAGTCATACTCGTCTTACTTCATCTTTGCTCCCAGATAGATAACCGATCAAGACATTTAGGACAATTTTCATAATTTTCCATTGGATGCAATTATCATAATAAACATACAAAAGCTATGATAATAAACATGCAAAAGCTATGCAATTATCATAAAAGTGCTTAAAACTTTGTCATAGTGGTCTTATTTCATCTTTGCTCTCGCATAGACAACCGAGCAGAGACATTTAGGACAATATGTATAACTTGTCCATAGATGCAATTATCATAATAAACATGAAAAGCTATAATAATAAAATGGAGAAAATAAATTAAACCAATAATGTAAGGTACAATGATTGGCCCCTAAGGCATAATAAACAGATCCCACCATTCAAAATACTAACAAAATTTTAGCTTTATTCAACAGCTACCCAAAGTGCTAACTATGTTTTACTGAATCTATCCTGCGAACCTGTAAAAATTAATTTCTATCTACTGCCCCTTCAAATGGCCATCTTTTAATCTAAATAATACCTCTCCTCCCTTTCGATCTAATATGACTACTCTTCACTTAAATAAGAGAGATACAAGTGGGCTTCTGTAATGGAGCTTTTCTCCACATAGGAACCAAGCCCAAAACCCGATACAATGGAGATTAATTATTGCGTAGAATCTTCCTGCAGCCCCTTGGTGAATGAGGAGAGGCTAGGAAAAGGGGTGGATGCCATCCGAGTGACAAGTAGGATACGAAGGAACACCACAAGTGTCGTGCGTGCAAAACCACTTTTTTCTTTGTTTTTACACTACAAAAAAAGGCTGCATTAGTAGCGGTTATTTTATATTTTTGCAGCGGTTATAACTGCTACAATAATATGTTGTAGTGGTTAAATGAACCGCTACCAAATTCACCGTGGCAAATGATTTAGTAGCAGTTAAAAGAAACCGCGAGTCACACAGACAAAACCGCTACTACCTTTGAAGCGGTTATATAATAACAGCTACACATTCACAGCATTACAAATGGAGATAAGAACATTTTGTGGCGTTCAAACACCGCTACTAAAATATAAAATCGCAACTTATTAAAAAAGAAATTCCCGCCAAAAAATTTGAAATTTTCACTCTACAAAATTTGAAGCGGTTATATAACCGCTACTAAATGAAAATATGAATTCCCGCTCCTTTTTCAAAGTTCAAAATTCCCTCCAAAAAATTATTTGCAGCAGTTACATAACCGCTACTAAGTGAAATATGAATTCCCACTCCTTTTCGGAAGTTCAAAATTCCCTCCAAAAATTATTTGCAGTGGTTTAATAAACCGCTACTAAATGAACATTTATTTAAAAAAAATTAAAAATATTGTAGCGGTTCATGAACCACTACAAACTTTTAATATTTATTAAAAAAAACTTTGAACCTTTTTAATTAAATAATATATAAACATAAATAAATTGGAAAAAACAACTTTTAAATAGGTAAAAATATATAAGAAAAACAATTATAACAAAAAAAATTAAAAAACAAACTAAAAGGATTAACGAAATTAAAAAATAAAACAATATTAATAAAAAGATCATTAAATCGACAAATAATTGAAAAAACTTGACCAGCAAAACACAAAGACAACCAATCATTTAAAAATAATTAAATAAATTAGCAAAAATATTAAACAACCAAAAAATAAACAAAAAAAACATATCAAACCAGAAGTAGAATACAAATCGTAACAGCCCACAATCACCATAAAGCCAGAGGTAAAAAACAAATGGGGAGGGGGAGAGGTATTTATAGGCTCTTCCGCGACAATTAGCAGCGGTTAAGGTCACGGAAATTTGTAGCGGTTTAGTTTTAGCAGTAGTTATGGTCACGGAATTTGTCGCATTTATGTCACAGGAATTTGCAGTGGTTTTGGCTTGTTTGGATAGCCCATTTGGGCATCCAAAATCCATTCCTGCACTTACCGAGATAAAATTACTCTCACATATTTACCTCGAAATCTGTGTCCATTCTCCCAACGGGCTATCCAAACAAGCCCAGCAGCGGTTATGGTCACAAAAACTTGCATCGGTATGATTTTAAATATGTTGAACAGTAAAAAAATTACGCACCTGACTTATTTATTCATCTTCATCAGCTCTAACAAGGGATAAAGCTTCATCTCCCTTGGGTAAGAGGTTTTGAAAATTAGTATGCTAGAATGGCTACGCTTCATGTGTCAACTGTTCATCACTATCACCCATGTCATAAATATCTCTGGGCTTAAGATGAACAACCATAGTCCAATGTTTATGTTTTTTATCTTCGACATAATAAACTTGATGTGCCTCTAATGCTAGAATATATGGTTCATCGTCTGGAGAGTCACCTGTGTGAATAAGCCTTGAGAAATTCACAGATGTGATGCCCAACTAATCTGTGGTTATACCACGAGCAGTTGTCATATTTTCCCAGGAGCACTTGAAAAACGTGACTGTGAATTGACCTTGATAATTCAATTCGATGATGTCAACTAGCTTTCCATAGTAGGGGACACCTCCAAAACGCATGTCACCATCAATGGAGCTCGCATAACTTCTTGTACCGAATGTCCCAAAAACCCCAGAATTTTGGGTGAGAGAACCTTAATCGCTTGAAACTATACAGAACTTGAAGCCATTGACGTTGTATGCGGTAAACCGTCTTGCATATTGGAGCGGGCTAATGGCAAGAGTTGTCAAATCAACTGGGTGGGGGTTGTTGTTATTGCGCATTTGATATGCAAACCAACTTGGGAATTCTCTATGTACCCTTCTATCAACCTCAACGGACGTCTGTGCCCTAATACATAGTTGACGCTTGACATAACTTCTGAACTCTCTGATATAATAAAACATATATATTAAAATAATAACATAATATGTTGGTAAACATGCATTAAATTAATAAGATAATAGGTTGTATTGATACTCACTTAATGAAAGGATCTACTTGACTGCAGTTGATGAGTATATGTCAGTGTGCCTGAAGCATCTCATTATGAGTGAGGTTAAAGTAATGATGTCCTCTAACTACTCTTCTAATTGGAGGGAACAAACTGGCTGCCGATGTTGAGGGACCAACATCAGGGCAATCATCAACATGAGGATGACTGTTGAAAGATGTCTCGATGTCATCAAAGTACCGTGAACAAAAGTTTAGGACCTCATCCCCTATATAGCATTCTGCTATTGAACCCTCTGGCCATGTCTTATTCCTGACATATGACTTTAATTTCCCTAAAAACCTATAATAAGTTAAAACATTAAGATAAATCAGTAAATTGGTTATATATATATATGTAAATATATAATGTGTGTGAATAATGTGTGTGAGTACCTTTCAATGGGATACATCCAATGATATTGAACCAGCCCTCCGAGTTTTTCCTCTTGGACAAGGTGTACGATGAGATGCACCATGACGGTGAAAAATGAAGAAGGGAAGATCATTTTCAGATGACACAATGTGAGAATTATCTACTGCTGCAGTTGATCTAACTCCTCAGTGATAAGAACCTTTGCACACAACTTTTTAAAGAATGAACAGAGCTCTACCAACACAGTTGACACTTCTAGAGGCAATGTGTTTTTAAGTGCCAATGGTAGTAATTGTCGCATAATGACGTGAGAGTCATGACTCTTTAATCCAAATACCTTTTGAGACTGCAAATCGATGCACCTTGAAATGTTGCTTGAATATCCATCAGAAACCCTAATATTCTTCAACGTTGAGAGAAATATATCCTTATTTGGCTTCGTTAAGGAGAAATATATTCTTCAACGTTGAGAGAAATATATCCTTATCCATCAGTCCCAGCCTCATACGATCGACCCCCATAAACAAGGGTATTGGTCACCCTAAACCCGAACCCTGGGAGTCAGCCGGGATGCCTGTCACGCCCGTCTATGGCAACCCTCAATGAGGCAGTGGGGTCTACAGCTGACCCCTGGGACTCCCTCAACTCAGCGTCGGTACACTGAATACGACTCTGCACTTGAAAAAATTAAATCAAAATATTAAAAATTAAAAATATCTATAAATATTATAATTATCTAATTATAAATAAAATTATTAAATAAATAATTATACATTTACTAATTTCAAAATTAATTCAATAATTTAACAATTAATTATAAAAATTTCTAAATATTTATCAAAATTATAAAATAATAACAAAATTATTTATTTAAAAATTAATTAAACAGTATAAATATTTTTTAAAATTAGAAAATAATTACTATTCAATTAAAAATTACTAATTATTTATAAAATTAAAATTTAATTATAAATTTAAAAATACTTACAATGAGCTCCTCGGTCTCCTGCTTCAAGGGAGATCTATCTGAGTATATGTGGTGGTCACAAACATCTCCCCGTATGTAGCTCTCTGGCCCTCCCTCTGTGCCGCCTCATAGTCCACCACATCAACCCCGTCTGGGACGTCCGCCTCAGCTCCTGGATCGTCCTGGTCCGTCCCCCTCCTTTTGGTGGTACTGGCGATTCTGCCTGTTTTTCTACCCTTCCCCCATCTTCGAGATGGCGAACTCCCTGTTCTCACCTCGTACAACAAACTTTCCCTGCAACAGATAGCAAAATTAAAGTTAGTAAACTATTTATTAATTAAAAAAATATTAATTTAAATATTTGAAACAATAAAAATTTTACCTTCACTTTCTCCCATACACCATTCTTCTGGCTTTGTTGGATCATCTTCCAGGTCTCAGCGTTGATGTCGAATAGGAGGAAGTTCCCGCCCTGCTCAGTCAGGTAGCGGTTGAAGAGCTAACCGCCCTTCCCCCGCGGCTGCCGGGTGATGTCGTCCCACTCCACGATGACCATTTGCTCACTAGGGAGTTAGTGTACATCCCTCAGTGTGAGCTTCCTCATAACGGTCGCCCCTGTCGAATCTGAAAATTGAATTTATACAATTATTTCTAAAAAATAATCATTTATTAATAAATAAATTAAATAAATAAAATATTACAAATTAAATAAATAATTAAAATTACTAAAAAATTATCTAAATCATCTTAATTAATAAACAAATTAAATACAATATTTTAATTAAATAATGTATTAATTGTTTACTTACCCCGAATGTCGACCTCAAACCTAGTCGATCGACTAGCAGAAGGGTGCCGGAATCCTTGGTCCCTCTCTATCTCCTGGTCCTCAAACATCTCAGCCTCTTCGACTAAGATGTTGATATTGCCGAGCTCAAAGTCATCGACGTTCAGCAAAACGTCGCCCTCCTCCTGACCATCTCCAACGTCGGGGAACATATGCTCCTTCCCATGCCTCATGCTCTGATCCTGATTAGCCATTTGAAAAAAATTTATTTTGAAAATTTAGTTAAAATAAAATAAACGATTTTAAAATAAATATAAATATCTAAAAATAGAAAATATAAATAAAACAATGAATTAAAATTAAAAACATAAAAAATATTTTAAACTCTTCTCTGATGCGATGGTTTGAAAGGTCGAAAGTGCAAAAATGAGGGGGAGGGGTGGTTTATATAGGCGCTGATTTAGTAGCGGTTCTAGATAAACCGTAGCAAATTAGTAGCAATTTTGCGAAAACCGCTACCATAACCGCTGCAAAACTAGGGCGCCGGCTTAGGAAATCTCGATATTTAGCAGCTGTGTGTGTGAACTGCTACTAATTGAGAGACTCTTTTTTTTGCAGCGGTTATTTTTGAAAAAACCGCTATAAATTGAGATGCAAATCAGTAGCGGTTATTATAACCGCTACCGTACACGTCGCAACTGTCAACCTTTTGCTTCTGCAACGGTTTGCATTTATTGAAACCCCTGCAAATTTTTTGAAAAACCGCTACAAAAGTCACATCTAGATTTTCATCACATATTAGTAGCGCTTTGACCCAAAACCGCTACAAAAACTCATTTTTAGTATCGGTTTGTTTAACCGCTACTAATTAACCGCGGCTAAATACCCGTTTTTTATAGTGTTAGCCTTCAAACTTTAATGTTACGATTGATACTAGTTAGGTAGTAAAATTTACACTCCAGGCCGCTTTCTTTCTTTGTTTTTTTTAATTGAAAGAAACCACTTAAACCCTTCTTTGTTTATAATTATTTCATAATTAGGTTGCCGGGGAGAAATTAAGTTTGGTTTTCATACTTCAAACAAGATAGTTATACGTGTGGTTTTCCCTGTCAATAATGGAAAATTATTGTGACTTCCTCAAGAGAAACCTAAGAAAGGAAAGTGGTATGAGCAAGCGAGTCTTCCATTTTAACATTGATGTTTGAACACCACAATCTGACTGTCGCTGGAGTTGATCCACCCTCCTTGATCAGTGCCTCCCGCAATTCTGGTGAAGAAATCAATCCATGACCAACTTCACTTTCTCATGTATATCCACCCTTGGAGTCAAGTCCAATGGGCCATGAATCATTCATTTTAAAATTGTTTTACTCCATTTTTAAGAATATTTCACGAAATTCTTAATAGTTTTGTGAATAAATTTTCACTTACAGAACATCATTAGAATCATTTTTATTGATGTAAGATAAACAAAGAACGCGATTCTGCAATTGTATTTAGACTATTCAAACCATAAGATAAAACAACACAAAAAACTACTTCATTCAATTTATGGAAAAGATAAAATATAAATTGCTTGAAAATATTTATATCTTTAATTAATAATTTTATTTTTAAGGTTAATTTCTTTGAAAAGGATGTAAAGAAAATTTATTGTTAAACCTGCTTGATGCCTATGGGCCAACCCGAGCCAGTAAACAAACTAAAAACAAAATCTTTCTCTTACACACACAGAACAATATATAAGATTGCATTTTTAAAGAGAGAGCAAGTATGAAACTGTTCATGCGGATCCTCTTCGTTAGTTTGTCTCCCATTTTTCTCTTCCGTTGTGCTTTCTGCTTGAGAGATAAACAGAACAAGATTAAATGAAAATGAGTAAATCAGAGGTAATTCATAAGATTGATTTAATGAATGTGAAAACAGATGAAAAGATATATTTACACACTCGCGCCGCCAGAGGATACAGAATATGGATTTGGATTACAGATAGGCGTACAGACGAGATGGGGGCAAAGTCTGAGAGCTGGTTTGGCCCGTTTTCGTGCGGGCTGCCACCAGCCCGCCCTCAGCCTGCAGGTTGGCGGGCTCAACCCGCGGGCTGAGTCCATATTCCCAGCACTACTCCACACGCCCCTTTTACTTTCAACTTTGACAAATTAACACACAAACCATTATCTGCCCAGTGACTTCACGCGAAGCTTCATTTTTTAATTTAAATATTAAATATTAATGGTATCATGTATATCGTGTCCGTTTGAGAACGAGTAGAGAAGTACTTTTACACAAATTGAGGTAAGTATATGGAGAATATTATCTCATTTTACAGAAAAAAACTGTTGAACTTAAAAATGTCATTATTGAAAATTTATTGGTGAAAAAAGAATAATATGATTAGACAATCTTATGGAAAAAATAAAAAAAGAAACAAAAGGAAATTTAATTTTTCAACATTTTGTCGATGTGGTCATGGAAGATGGGAAGAATAATGCTCGAAAGCTCAAAAGTTGTATCTTCAAAACTTTAGTCTCATGCCCTTTTATTTTCTGTGGAATATCATAATATTGGGCATATTTAAACACATTTAATGATAATTAACTCCTCCATTAATGCACCTAAAGACAATTAAATTGCTGGATACATAGTCATTAGCACATTTAATGATGATTAAAGATGTTGGTTACAAATACTAAATACTCATAATTGTTATTAGAGTGACGAATTAATTAGACTAATATTTCATATAGAGTGTCAAGTACCATAGGGAAAATTGATGGATTTTAATTACTTTTCTAGTGGCCGTTGTTGTGCGAGTAAGCCTATTCCTTTTCTCAGCCCATTTACTAGACCAAAACTACTTGTTATTACTTGGACCCCATAATTTCATACAATGTGAGACTCTTCCTTTGATACACTCACACACGTTATTTACAACATCTTCTTTCTTCCTTATGTCCAAAATATTTTATCATAGAGCTCCAATGTAGGGGGGATTATTGCTTATTCACTCCTTTGCGAAAGTACAAAATGGGAGAATGTAGGATCTGACCAACTGTTCGGTCTAATCCGGCTTTCAAAACCAGCCGGCTAAGTCCCGTCAATCTTATTGTTATTTACAATACTTCTCATTGATTTTAAATTGTTTTACTCCATTTTCATCAATATTTCATTTGGTTCTTAACAGTTTTGTAAATAAATTTTTCCTTTCATGACATTGATAGAATCATTTTTATTGATAATATTTATATCTTAAATTAATAATTTTATGGTCCAAGATTAATTTCTCTTAAAGGGTGTAAAAAATAATTTTATTTTTAAACGTGCTTGAGACCTATGGGCCAACCGGAGCCAGCGAACAAACCCGCTTAACCAAAAAAATCTTTCACACACACACACACACAGACACACACACAGAACACAGCAATATACAAGATTGAATTTTGAAAGAGAGGGAGCATGTATGAAACTGTTCGTGCCGATCCTCTTTGTTTCTCTGCCTCTCTTTTTTAACTTCCCTTGTGCCTTCTACTTGAGAGTGAATGAGAATGGGTAAATTAGAGGTAATTATTAAGATTGATTTGAGGGTTGAATCGTGTGAGCTTCTAACATAAGTTAGAAGCAGTTGTGTTCTTGCACGGCGTCGCCATGGAAGGGGTAAGTGAGGAAACCGGCTAAGTGTCAAATTGAGGGCCATTTGTTGCAGACAACGAAGACTCTCTGAGTGTTTGTGTTATGTTGTCTTCTGTCTTTCATAAGATCTGAGTATATATAAATCAAAGTGGGGAGAAAATTAGACAACTTGAGAAACGCCTGAAGCTTCACTGATGGTGCAAAGGTTTTGGAGGAAATCGTTTGAACGTGTTATTTAATCGCATCTTACCGAAGTACTTGTGACTATAAGCTATGCTGTACTTGTGAATTGTTTTTTATTCCTCATTTGATTTCATAGGGGTTTGTACTGGAAAATACATTAGTTGACTTGTGTTTGGTAGATAACTCAGAATAATTTTACTTTTCAATCATATTTAATTTACATAAATTTTTAATTATCCCATTTTTTATTTATATCATTTTATTTTTCTCTAAATATATCATAATATATAAAATAATATATATACATGTGAATATATATTATTTAACGAGATTCGTATCCTTTTAAACCATTTTCCACCAAAAACTTATTTCTCAAATATTTATTTAAATAAATTTTCCTTTTCATATAAAAAGTTACTTCAAAAAAATTTATTTAAATATAAATCACACTAATCTTTTAATTTTGAACCAAAATTTCTTTTACAAAAATCATTCGACAAAAAGTTACCCCTGCTACTATTTATCTAAACTCAATCACATTGCAACTCGTGATGCTCGTGAAAGAAGGTAATGGAAGATAGAAGTCGGCGGTCATGGAAGGTGGGAATAATAAAACGATCTCTTTTGATGATAAGGTCAAGGCTACTACAGGGTACAGATAAGAAAGAGGGTCAGCTTAATGTCTTGTCCCTCCGTGATGCGTGTGAAAGAGAGAAGGGAGGTTCATGTATGAAAGAGAAGAAAAAAGTGATCGAGGAGAAGATAAAGATGGAAGGGTAAGGAAATAAAATAAAAATTGGAAACAAGTATGATTTTATGAATAGTTACGTTGAATACTTTATGAAAATGGATATGTTTTCAGAAATATTTTTTTATAATTAAATTATAAATATTTTTATCCATTTTCTTTACTTATCACCAGACTTCGAGTTAATTCGGATTTGTCCGTATCATCGCCCAAGCGTCGGTTATACCAAACACTAAAAGTTGGATCATTCTGTATCCCTGACCCCCTCCACTCCAATGCTAGCCGAGCTTTAAACATGACCACTTAGGAAGGGGCCCTTTTTTTAATTTTATGGTTAACATCGGTTTAGAGGTCAAGTCAACAGGGAACTATCCAAAAACAAATTAAAATTAAAACTTATCATATAGGGAGAGAATGTTTTATTTAATCCTATTTATAAGGTACCTAATTAAATTTTAATGCAAATTTACAATTTTACTCTTTATTGAATTTTAAGATAGTTAAGACGATTTAAGGTTTTCTTTGATTCACACGTTGAAAGTGATATGCAAATAGGAGTAGAATAGCTATGGTTTCACACTCACTCCGAACGATAAGAAATGTTTAAAACGTTGAAAGTTTCAAGGAAAAGCTTGCACTTAATGCCACCACTTAATGTTGATTTTTTTCAGTTCACCACTTAATCCTATTGCTTAAGCTTCCTGTCTCCCATCTTCTTCCATGAACTCGGAAATGACAATAATCACACCATGGAAGTATCATGTTTTCTTGAGCTTCAGAGGAGAAGATACCGGAAAAGGCTTCACAGATCACTTACATGCTGCTCTGAAACAAAGAGGTCTCATAACTTTCTTAGATGATGAGCTCAACAGAGGAGATGTTATTTCTAATCAACTCCTACAGGCAATTGATGAATCTCTCATCTCTCTTGTTATTCTCTCTGAAAGTTATGCTTCTTCTAGTTGGTGTTTGGATGAACTTCAAAGGATTCTTGAGTCTAAAAAATCTTTGGGTAGACAAGTTATTCCAATCTTCTATAAGGTTAATCCATCTGATGTGCGTCATCAAAGGGGGGCCTTCGCTCTTGCCCTTCAAAAACATGGTGAGAGATTTGCTGATAACAAAGATAAAGTGCAAAGTTGGAAAGATGCCTTAGAAGAAGTTGCAAATATATCTGGCTATAACTCTATCGATCAGTAAGTTTTGTATTTGTATTGATATATTGACAGCACGAGTTTTGATTCACCTTTTCAACAACTCAAGAAATTTGTTCTTTTAAAAAATAAAAAAAAAGTTGAATTAGTTATTTGAAAGTGTTTTCTAGTTTGTGTAAAATAAATTTTTAATAAATTGCAAAAATTAAGAATTATTAAATATTATAGTTGCTTAATATATAAAATTTTTGTTGAAGAAATTTTGATATTGTAGAGTTTAACCTTTGGGTAATTCTGTCACTGACTCTTTTCTTATGCAACATATCTTTCTCAAAACTTTTGTTATATGCTATTGATTAAAATAATCTTTTGAACATAAATTCAACTATAGTTTCACAGCAAATACCACTACCAGAAAAATGTCATTTAACGACAGAAAAATACATCGGTAAATGGTTATTTACCATCATAAATTTCCATTTAGCGACGGAAAATGTTGGCGACCCTCGTTTTAGCGGCAGAAAATAGCCATTTAGCGACGTATTTTCTATCGCTAAATGACATTTTTCTGGTAGTGTACCCCAATCGAGAAAGGAAGAATAATTCTGTGTGTGTCTGTTCGTGCCCACATGTTTTTTTTTATTTTCTAGAAAACACCGTACAAGATTTCTCTCTTCATAGTTAAAAACTATTGTCATTGGCCTCTTTATGTTACTGTTTCATTTTCAAGGTTTGAAATTAATTATTCAAATTGCAAAATTAAACATCAAATATTTTAATTGATTATTAGTCAATTGAATATCTAATTTAATAATTATATGAACTCAATCAGCACAAAGGAGAATAGGTCAGCTCATCAATTGGCGGCACAAAATGAAGAATCCAACAACATAATTTTATCATTTCAAAATAACGACATAGAAAAAAAAAAGAAAAGGCATACCAAATTGTAAATTCATTTTTCTTTTGTATATATTCTGTACAGTGAATATTCATCAATATATAACCGTCCATTCAATATAATTATGCCAAAAACAATAAATGTTGTTGTGAGGTATATGCATGCATGTATCTATATGATATATAAACACATGACCATATATTAC
>JANTPZ010138319.1:0-10191 GCA_025593235.1 Vachellia pachyceras
AACTGTGATGGCCCAATTCGTTTTCAAGAGGAACTTACCATACACTTCCATTTTCATTCCATCTCTTCCTAATTTTCCTCCCCAATCCAAAAATACCAAAAACAAGTTTTAATTTCTGCATTTAGATTAGTAGAATAGTTAATTTCAAACCGAAACCCCATTTGCATTTTGCATAGCGAACACAAGCATAAGCTAATAACTATTTGGCGCGCGACTTGCTTCAAGATAAGCAAATGGGGATTATAAATTTAATTCTTGGCAAATTTTCAAGGTTTACCAACGACACTGTTTTGCTATTTGCGAGACAGGGCACGCCAACAACCCCAGGGTCGTTCTCATCGGAAGTGAGTCGTGTACCAATAGTCCTTAGCTTATGATTATGTTTGTGATGCAAATGCAAACAGTTTCTTAATTCAAGATAAGATATGTACCTAATGCAACTACAAAATTTAAAACATGTTATTGGTATTTTCAGGCGGCAAAGAAAAGTAAGGCAGATTTGGATTAAAAAGGGAGTGTTATGGTGGGTTCCTCTTGAAAATGAATTGGGCCATCATAGTTCACAAAAGATTAGGTAGAGCATCAACTTTCACACTATGTTTTCGAAATCACAAACCCTAACAATTCATATGGGTCCGGAGCGTCATACAATGATCTCCTTCTAAATCCCCACATGACTTGTTACGTCACGAATAACATGCAATGAACTCCATTCCATGAAATCCTTAAAGCGCTCTTAGTGTGTGTATGGAAATCACAAAGTGACAAAACCAACTCCATGCATGTTGACTCTAAAACCAAGCACAACTAGGATGATAGAAGAGAACAACAAGACTTCATTAAATAAGGAAAATGAACTCCATTTCACTTTGTCAATCACAAAACAACTTAATACATAATAATCCAAGTTTGGCTCAACTGAGACCAAGTATTTACATACAAATCACAAAGTCCAACTCGGATTCTAAGTAATCTATAATGTAAATACAGATTGAAAGTGATTACTCCCCTTTCGGCACTTTAAACTCTGGCTCCCTCCATCTTAAAGAGGATGGAGATGTTCAGCTCCTCATAGATGATGGAAACAGGCTCTGAGTGGATGAGTGAAGCATGATGAATGGATGGATGGTGAAGGAAATGGGTGAAGGTAGGGTTTAGAGAGTGTGTAGATGAGAGAAAAGATGAGAGTGTGTGTGTTTCTGCCTTCCTTCCTCAGCCTCCTCCTCTTCTCTTCGAAAATGACCTAATTTAGCATTAGAAACCATCATGGGTCAGATCTCTAAAGCTGGGTCAGGTAAATTTCCATCTGGAGTAAAAATCTGGTGCTGATACGCGATATTCGCCGCGGCTAACTTGTGGTTCGCCACGGCGAACCTCTCCCGAGAGTTCTTTGTCTGCTTGATTGAACTTTGGCCGCGATGAACTATGATTACGCCGCGGCAAAATTATCCAGAGCTGCTTCCCTTGCCTTCTGCACGGAATTCCTGAAATGAAATAACAAAACTTTGGCAGTATCATTTGCTCATGATGGAATTTAGGCACAATAGCATCACTATTCATGGCATATGAACCCAGAATTGCATTAATCCAAATCAACAACTCATATTCTCAACTTAAGCACAAAAAGGTCATGTATAGGCCAAAATTGACTCTAAGACTCTGGAAATTCAAGAAGAAAACTAATACAATTAGAGCTCAATCAGTTACTTTATCCAGTTATAATTCTACTGTAAAACATAATTTTATTCAAGTATATTTTTCTCTCATTTTCTGAGTCATTAATTCTAGGCTCTTAACTTTTATCTTTTCTTCTGTTTCCCCACATACTTTCTCTGGTGCTAACTCTCCCCAAAATACTTTTATAATTATCTGTTGTAGTATCTTTCCTTTTAACTGGGAAATAGGAAGTTCCTAGTGCCTTTGACTCAGACTTGTGAATAAGGCCAAACAATACTATCACCTCTTCTTTAAGTTCTCAAAAACATTTCTTTAACATGTTTCCTTTAGCCTTGAAGACTGACCTAATTCTCATTATTGGAGATACCCTTAAAGATATATGATCTCCAACCTTATCATCAATGGTCGTCTTCTCTTATTGGCATGAATTAATTACTAATTTATCCCATCTCTTTAGCTTTATATGCTTAGCCGTTCAATCATTGTCTCATAATCATGCTAATTTCTCTCTTTACTAGAGCTTCTTGATCTTTACTATCTGACCATTACTTTTGAAAAATGGAATCTCCAAGGCTGCCTTACTTCGTACCTCGCGTTTCACTAGTCAGCTTTATTCTTTGCTGACTTTTACTATTTGCAACATTTCTTTATCTTTACTCTTAACTCACCTTTATGTCTTTTCTTTCAATATCTGGTGAGTCCGTGTAATATCTAGGTTTTCTCTTTTTCTTCCTTTCTTCACTCATACTTATAGCCTCATAGTAGTCTTTGTAGAGTTATAACATTCCTTTCTAAACTTCAGCACTCCAATAGGGAACTTTTAAGATCTCTCAATTCCTTTGGTTCTTCTATGCTTTCATAGTTCAGAGAAACTATTACTTTATTCTCTAGATCCCTCATTATCTGGCTAACCTCATGATTATTTGCTCGTGATCATACTAGAGGCTTTAAGCTTCAATCTTTGAAGCTTTCTAACATTCTTTACTTTTCAAGCTTATCTTGTACTCTAGCTGGCCTGACTATAACTCATTCAGGACTTACAGCTTTGCTCTTTACATGCTTTACTTTCTTGCTTGAGGAATTTGGAATAAGCTCATCTTGATTGATAGTCAGCTATATAGAAATAATCAAGGGTACTCTCTCTATATACTAGCTAACCATCGTGAGGATGCCTTCTTATCTTAATCTTAGCCCCTGGCCATCTCATTCTCCCATCCCAAAGAACAGCATAATGCTTATGACTCTGAGCCATAAAGGCTCTCTGCTTGCTTTAACTGGTCTACTATGACCGTAAGAGCTATATCGCTCTTCTGGAGGCATATCGCCTCTTCTTATCTTTGAAACTACTGATACTAGAGCCATTTTACCCTTTAGAACCTTTAGACCATCGAGCACAAGCTAAAGTTAAGTCGTCTATCCTCAGAGGTAGCTATTTTGATAATTCTCCAAGATTAATCGTAGAAGCCGACATGTCTTCTTAGGATTTGCTCATTCCTCTTTTCCTCTTACACCTTACTATAGCATTTTCTTTTCCTTTCGTACTTCTTAGCTTATCCTTATTAGGCCGCATCTCTTTCTGATCATTACTATGACGTTGCAGATAGAGGACTTACATTCTGTTCATCTCACTGGTTTATCTGGTACCCAGCTATTCAAGGGATTATGTCCCTGACTATTATTAGCTCATTTCCTCTCTTTTCGTATTGGGAATGGTTTGCTTTGTATACCTTACTTTTACTACTTTCTTTCTCTAGTGGAACAATATAAGAAGCACAATGGTTTCCCATTGGAGTCCTATTTAATTCTTGTCTATCAGGAATATACTTTATGCTTTCTCCCTATCTATTAGGAAGTAGCTCGCCTAACTCCGGCGACTGGTCCCACCTGATCCCTGTCTATCAGGAATTTATTGTCTTTCCTGTCTATCAGGAAGTAGCTAGCCTAACTACTGCAATTTCAATTAGCATACGCCTAACTACGGTCACAGCATAGGAAAAGTTACCATCCCAAACTCTAGAGAGATACTTTTTACTATCCCAAACAGCGGCGATGGCAATTTCAATTATGCTTTATGTTGGGTACTTCCTATTCTCATCATATTCAACGACCTTGTCTCAATCAGGGAACCTTTCTTAGCATTCTTACTTACTTAGCAGTGGTATTTACTGATGAGAATTTATTTGTCACTTTCATTCTTGGCCTAAAGGTTACACAATTCTGTAATGCCTGAAAACAAAGTGAAGTATTACTAGTTTAAATTGCATCTCTTAAGGCATCTCTTAGCTCTGTATTACTTGCCTTTACTATTTGGGGTGTGTCATATCACTTCTTTCTTTGTTACTCATCATCTGTATCATTATGATGGGCTACCTGACTTTCCCATTGGTAGCTCTTAAGATTCCTTGACAAATCCACCTATGGTCAATCCATCTTCACAATTTGTTCATATAGGAATCTTTCATCATACAAAAATTTAAGCCTATATACTAGCAAGTAATTAATCACGAAGTGTCCTCAAACTCTGCTGCTAGTACTATGCCTTTATTGTTGTTAGACTTGGACTGGTTCACGTTGGGAAATCTGTTGTGGTTACTGAAATGGCTGTTGCTGTTGCTAATGTGTCTATTATAGTATATGGCTTACTCTTAATAATCATAAAGCCTTTCAACAATCTATTACTTCTGGTACTGTCTACTTTCTAATTTCTTTATAAAGTTAACCACAACTCATTCAACGTCTGCCCAACTCATTCTCATACTTAGCTCTTATAAATTATTGCTCAAAATAGCACTTTTGTGTCATAACTATGCTTAAACTATTGATACCTCATGCCTCCATTTACCTCTACATTAGAATCACTAGACATGATTTCATTACTATTCATATCCTGTCTCTTTGCTTCTATAACCTTTTTGAACTTCTAGATGATTCTAACATATCGAACTTTATCTTTAATAACATGTACTTTGTCCAACATAAGATCATATCCTAGCTCACTGATAGCTTAGGATGTATAATATCCTCAAATGTTACTGGACTTTCAAAGATCCTTTCCTTAATCATCTCCTCTGTCTCGCTGATTGCACTAAGCCACATATTATAAAACTTTGTCGTTGTCTAGGCCTTGAAAATGGATCAAAAAGACTTGTGATTTCCAAGGCTTGCATAGGGTGCAACCCTAGGGTCATTCTCTCCGAAGCTATTTGTGTACCACTATTTACTAATTTGCGATGAGGTTCGCTTTGCAAATTAAATCCGTTTTTGATTTAAAATTGCTATCTACCTAAAGCTAATTACAAAAACAAAACTTCTTTTTGGTATTTTTGATTTAGAGAAAGCAGTGAAAACAGAATTGAAGTGGAAAGTATGGATAATGAAGTTCCTCTTGAAAATGAATCAAACCGTCATAGTTCGCAAAAGATTAGGGAAAGTAACGGTTTTCACACTAAGTTTCGTAATTAAAACCCCAATAACTCGCTGGGTCAGGAATTCCATGTAATGAACTCCATTCCATGAAACCCTTTAAAAACACTTAGTGTGTGTACGGAAGTTGCAAAGTGAAAAATCCAACTTAACACAATATTTTCTCTAAAATCAAGCATAACTAGGAAGACAGAAGAGAACAATAATGATTTCATTGAATAGGTAGAAATGAGACTTCATCAAACACAAAACAAGTTCGATACACAAATAATCCAAGTTTGGCTCGACCGAGACCAAGCATTTACATACAAACTACAAGTCCTAACTCAGAAACTATGTAATCCATATTATAAATGCAGATTGAAAACTAATACTCCCCTGTTGGCATTTCGAACTTAGGCTCTCTTCATCTCCAAGAGGAAAGGGAATGCTCAGCTACTTATATGGCGAGAAATCGGACTCCCCATGAAAGATTGAAGCATCATGGATGGATTTGAGATGAAAATGGAATGAGCTTAGGGTATGAGTAGAGAGAAAAGATGAAAAGATTAATGGGATGTGTTATCTGCCTTCTCCTCCTCCTCCTTCTTCGAAACTTACCCTAATTTGGTCATATTAACCGTCCAGTGTCGGATCCAAGAAAGCGGGTTGGCTTATTTTCCATTTGAAGTGTAGTCTAGTGCTGATGTGTGATATTCGCCACGACGAACCTCTCCCGAGAGTTCTTTGTTGGCCTGATTAAACTTTGGCCGTGGTGAACTTTGGATTGCGCCACGGTGATCTTTCTAGGGCTGCCTTCACATGATCTTGTTCAGAGTTCCTGAAATGAAATAACAAATATTTGAAGTATCCTTTGCTCATGATGGAATTTAAGCACAATTATATCATTATTCATGGTAAATGCACCAAAATCACACTAAAATAAATCAACAACTCTAAATCTCCAATTAAGCACAAGAAAGGGTAATGGAAGGCTAAAATTGAATTAAAAACTCTGGAAATTCAAGTATAAAAGTGGTATAAATAAAGCTCAATCACTCGATTCTAAAGACTCAGTCTAATCTAGTATCTTATGTCTTAACGTAGGCTTTGGAAGGATATATATCTATTTATAAACTTTACTATTCCCTCAGGAGTCTTATTGAACTTCCTGGCTCCCCCTTAACTCATCGAAGTCTCTATACTTTGTGTAAAATGATCCTCCTGCTGAGATTCCTTAATCTCTTTCTCTATGTCACTGAGGATCTGAGTGGTCTCAAATCTATCAAGCTCTATCTATTATTTCATCATCATCAAAACCACATGCACTACCTCCCTACTCAAGGCATCGGCAATTACTTTTACTTTTACCCGGATGATACTTTATCTGATAGTCATAGTCAAGAAACTCCATCCAGAATCTCTGTCTCAAGTTCAGTTCTTTCTAATCTTGTAAATATTGAGACTCTTTTAGTCACAATACAGCTCGATGGTTGCTCCATACAAACAATGCCTCCATATCTTTAGAGCATAAACTATCGCTGCTAGCTCCAAATCATGCGTGGAATAGTTCTCTTTATGAGATTTTAACTGTCGTGAGGCATAAGCTAGCACTCGACCCTGTTGTATGAGCACACATAGGTCTTCTGGGGATCGGGGAACACTAGTACAAGCATCAAGAATAAGAGAACCTATATACATAATTCATACATGCTTACAACATATATGCTTCAAGAATAAGAGAACATATATATCATATTCTTTGCCATAACGCACATATGAATTCAAGAAAGCATACATCTCATGCTAATCACACAAACTCAATCTAAACGCACAATTGACCTGGCTCTGATACCACTGTTGGGCTTTTAGAATGTACACGCAGCGAAATTAAAAATTTTTCTAATCCCAAATATGGTTCTGTCAAAGGCGTTTAGATCAAGGAGACGAAGACATACCTTTTGTGTTTTGAGATCATCCCTTCCTTTGCGTCTGGATCTCTTCAAATTCCACAACCTTCTGCACTCTTGCTTCTGATCACGAGGAGCCGACGTTCTTTCAATCGCCTCCCTCTACCGGTAACCACCCGAACAGTCTCCAACAATAGCAGCGTGCTAGCGCCTCTTCGTTTCACTCTCTCTAGGGTTTCGTGGCTTAAGAGCGAATTCAAATTCAGAATGGGATGCCCCTACTGTTCATGAGCACTCATGTTTATAGAGCTCATGGAGTGCATCATAATCCAAGATTAATCTTTTATTAATCTTGAAAATTCGAATTTGAATTTCAAGATCAATCTTATCAATCTTGAAATTTGAAATCCAAATGATATATCAGATTAATCTTTATTAATCTTGAAATTCGAATTTCAAAAGGATATTTAAGATCTAATCTTAAAATTTGAATTTCAAAAGATATTCAAGATCCAATCTTGATTAATCTTGAAATTCAAAATTTGAAATGATATTCACGATCTAATCCTGAAATTTGAATTTCAAAAAGATATTCAAGATTTAATCTTGCAATTTGAAAATTCAAAAGATATTCAAGATCTAATCTTGAAATTTGAATTTCATAAGATATTCAAGATCTAATCTTACAATTCGAAATTTCAAAAGATATTCAAGATCTAATCTTGAAATTTGAATTTCAAAAAGATATTCAAGATCTAATCTTGATTAATCTTGAAATTCAAAATGAATATTCAAGATCTAATCTTGAAATTTGAATTTCAAAAGAAATTCAAGATCTAATCTTGAAATTTGAATTTCAAAAGATATCCAAGATCTAATCTTGATTAATCTTGAAACTCGAAATTTGAAATGATATTCAGGATCTAATCTTGAAATTTGAATTTCAAAAGATATTCAAGATCTAATCTTAATTAATCTTGGAATTCGAAATTTAAAATTCAAAATGTGAAATTCAAATTTAGCAATCTTAATTTGGATTAAATTGATCTAATCAAATCATATCCATTTAATTAATCCAAATAATGAGCCAACGAATTTAATTTATCTTTATAAATTAAATTAATGATAGTTATTTAATTTATCAAATAAATTAAATATTAAAATAACACACACAAATATTATTTACGTAATATTGTACAATTTTGAATTTCAACATATATATACATGTATTTAAAATTCGAATAAACCCTAGAAATAAAGCTCATGTTGGGCTGTTCTTGCGTGCAACCCTGTAGGACCATATAAAGTTGGCAGTGGGCTAATCTCACCACAAGCCCACAAGTAGCAAGCGGTCTCTAGCAAGACATTACGACTACCTAAATAATACGGGGATCGTTAACACGACGCAACCTTTTATGCAACCACATTACATCCCTTTTGTCACACGATATCTCGGTCAAGGATGAGGCATGGATGATGTCATCCTCCTATTCCCGACCATTACTTTCTCGATCCCTGAGTAGTATGATCAAAGAAATGAAAACTCCTTTTCGTTACAGTATGGCCATACATTTCTCAGACTCACTCATCGAGGGGCCCAGTAATATCTCTCAACTAATGCGAGGGACAAATTCCATCTTGATCACTCACATTCCTCCACATGAAAACCCCCAAGCCCAATTATAGCCTTTATCATCACCCGGTTGAAGGTGATTTTTGACTAGGTCAAAGCTTAGTGACTTTCATGCAGGAATCCATGATGATCTCAGGTGAAAGGGCATTGTGACGTGATTACATATGAGATAAGCTAATGACTTAATCCATGCAGCTTTCTCATAGCGGGTCGGTCTAGCACCTTGTACTCTTACAAGTGCCTATGACTTTGACTCGTCTCTCCATACCTTATCAAAGTCATACTGGTCTTACTTTATCTTTGTTCCCACATAGATAACCGACTAGGGACATTTAGGATAATATTCATAATTTGCCCATGGATGCAATTATCATAATAAACATGCAAAAGTTATGATAATTAAATGGAGAAAATACACTTTATAAATAATATGTGAAGTACAATGATTGGCCCCTAGGGTACAATTTCCAACAGAGGTAACTGAATGGGATTCAGTTTGGTTAGCCCAACCAGATTTTTACCCCTTAGTTACACTCATCATTAGTCACTTTTAAATCACCAATTAGAAGCAAACAAATGGAGGAGTGGTGGCAAAATCTAAGCCCTTAGATTAACCTTCTTATGTAAGAATAGATCCTTGCCTTTCATTATCATTAAGGGAATTATTAAAAGGCATTTTCCCTCCATTTCTTCCCCATTTGGCCAACCCATTTCAGCTGCACAAGAGAGAAGAGAAGATGCCATTTTCACACCACTAAGATAAGAGCAAGCTTCCAAAAATCCAATGTAAGAAGCTAAAGTACCTAAAGCCATACATATTCTTGCTTCTTGTGATCTCCTCTACAACTTCCATTGATTAAGTCTCCCAAAATTTACATATTCATGTTTGGTACTTAGGGTTCTTGAGAGAAAAAGTTAGAAAGAGAGGGATTTAGAACTCATGGTTGGTTGTAAAAGACTCCTTGTGTTGTAAGGAGTGTTTTGGTGTATATGTTGTGGTTGTTTGGCTCTTGTTTGTGGATTTTGTAAATTTTGGGATCGTGAACCCTAAGGGGAGATGCTGCCTAAATTTTTATTTGAGGTACAAGAGTTGAATTTAAGTCATATAATCATGGAAATTGGTTTGGAAGCAAGAAAATGATGATATATAAGTTGAAAGTTTGAAAAAAATCATGTTTTGGCAATTTTTGGGGAATTTCGTGCAAATCTGGAAAGTGCAGGAAGAAGGGTGTTTTTGATGATTTTAATGCTTCCATTGGCTCTAAAATGAGAAATTGTGTAGGGGTAAAGTGAGCCAAGGAATTAGGAAGCATTAAAAACCAATAAAACAAGTTTAAATGCTCTAGGGAGCAAGGAAGTTCAAGAGGAAAGTTAATGAAGTTTTACATTGATTCTTGCCTTGAGATGGCTTGTGCTTAATGGCCACAATGTGGTGAATTATGTAGGAAAGAGTTTGGTGCAAGGAACAAAATTTTCAAGTGACTAAGAGAGCCCCAAAGTTCCAAGGAAAGCTAAGGACCTAAGGTAGCAAGACCTTCTAACTTAAACTAATTGTTGTGAAATTGTTTT
>JANTPZ010138322.1:0-10121 GCA_025593235.1 Vachellia pachyceras
AATTGAGCAATCGCTTGACCTTTCATCATCTTCAACCTTCACTACTTTCTCCAGCTGTTCAACGGAAGATTTACTTGCAGGAACTAACACATAATCATGATCCTCAAAAGATTCCTGCACAACTATATCATAATCTTCATCATTAACAACAATTTGCGTACGAGCAATGTGAAAATCTACTCTCATGTGCAGATACTTCTTGTCCCTGTGGGTATTGTTCGCCATGTTTGCCACAAAATCCAAGATACTCGCTGCCGTTGGGTGGAGGAAATCTTGAGGAAAGTTGAAAAGGGAGAGTAAAGAGTCAACTTCCCGCTGGATCGAGCTCTTCGGGATGTGGAAGAAGTAAGGGCCGATGGAACCTATACGAACATAGGACGTTCCGTTGAAAACCCATTCATGATCCTCAACGGTAATATTGAAATATTGATCACCATCATGACTTGCAGCATCATCAATGGGATAGCTAGATGGAAGAGAAGTGATCCCTCTCGGTGCGGAAATTAAAAACTCGAATCGAACCCCAGCATGGTCATCCATGATGTTGTGGCGGGAAAGAAATATGAGAGAAATTGAAGTATTTTAGAGAAGGAATGATTATGTTATAGAGCTTAAGGGGAGAAGATTACTTTTATAGGAAGGGGCGTGAGGTGAGGTGTAGAAAGATTAGGATTAGGATAAAAAGGTTTGAATTTATAAAAGGGATAGAAATTTTTTTTATCCAAATAACAAAAGGATAATTAATAGATATGAATTAGAACCCTGACTAATTATAAACAAATATATATATATATATAAATCAAAATTATATCTCTTTCCTTCAAACAAATTATTAGATTTAAGAAAAGTATGATGGGATATTGAGAAGCATGCGTTAATTAGTAAATTCGGATTTCCTTTTCGGATAAATTTTTTGTGAATTATTTTTCAAAGTCATAATAAATTTTAGCTAATTTATAAACTTATTAATTAGTAAAAGATCAACCAAATAATTGATTTTCCCAACAAAATAACGCTTTAACAACTGAAATTTTAATTTAGGCTTAGGAAATTAACATATCATTGATTAGTTTCTTTAAATTTAGAATTATTGTCAAATTACCCCCTATATCTTTCAATTATTTAAAAATAAAAATCATATTATTTTAATTTTTGAAAAACCAACGCTCAAGCTTTTTAAATATTTATATTTTATTCTTTTTTGCCTTCAAAATCTTTATCTTCTTTGCCTTTACCGTATCTCCTTCTAGAGCTATAGCCGCCCTAAAATCATTGATGTGACCCGGCTTATTCTCTAGATTTTAATTTAAATTCTCTATCATAAATTAGACATTACCACTATCGATTTTCAGGTTATGAAGATAGTTCTTAAGAAACACAAAATGGTTAAATCCGTCAATTTCTCCGAATGATGATCATTTAGGTCTATCATTAAAAAAAGTAGAGAAATCTTTAATATTGGTTTACATAGACCCATTCTTTTCATCAATTTTTCCTGTATTGGCTTATGATTTTCATTCTAATGTCCCTCCTCCCCATTAGATACTACTTTATTCTTTCCCAATTTTATCTCTTCCCTCTCTCATGTTTTGAATTTTATTAGGTATAGCTAAATAATTATTGATTATAATCATTTCTTTTTGTTGGACCTCTTTCTTGGTAAACAAGTGTTAACAAGTTCTCTTATTTTACTGAAGAAAACTTTTCATTACTCATTGTATCTTAAATCATATCTTTTCCATGCTAGTGTGACCTAAAATGTTGGTTCTGATAAAAGTAAGTAATGACAAATTTTGTATTGATATCATATCTCATATCTAAGATATTATGATCATGTTTGATTAAATTAGATTATATTTCATTAGATTTTGAGTAAAATGTTTTTTGTGCTTCATGTTATCAGACGCAGGTGTATTTGATTTTTCTATATTTGATTAATTTTTAACATGGTATCAAATTAAGTTGTAATGAATGCTAACTTGTTTTATGTAAGTTGACGTGGAAAATGGCATTGCTTCAAGATTAATATATGAAAACGAACTATTTTATTTTTTTAAAGTTTGTGGACAATTTAAGAATAATGTTAAAAGGGCAATTTCAATAAAATGGTGGTAAGTAGGTGTAAAAACTATAAGATGGGGGACTCAATCCCATTAACACTAATTCCAAAGATCACACTCAAAGAACCTCCCAATGGGATTGGGTTCGATGATAGCTCCGTAACATTTCAACCCCCCAAAAAACACAAAAATCAATTGGAATAAGGAGCACAAGAAGCATACACTTGCAAATTCCATCTAACTCTTATGGGAATAAGAGATGAGATTAATCTTTTTCAATGTTTGGAGCATAAATGTTTCACCTCTTCTAATGAATGCACTTTCTAAAATTCAAACTCGGTATCTCTTTACGGGATTGAATTGATAAGATAATTAAACTCAATAAATACGCTTTCTAGGATTCAAACTTGATATCTTTTTATGGGATTGAATTGATAAGATAATTAAACTCAACGAATTTGAAAAGTGAATATCCGAATAAATTTAACTAGTTGTATTACTTTTAGGCAATTGAAAACAACACAACGGGCATACATGATTTCGTTGCAGCCAATTAACAATACAAGTCCCATGAAACAAATGTGAACAAGGCATACAGATGACTTCTTTATTATCTGCAAAACCTTCCAAACAAATCGAGCAATCGCTTGAGCTTTCATCATCTTCAAGCTTCACTACTTTCTCCAGCTATTTGATAGAAGATTCACTTGCAGGAATCGACACATAATCATGATCCTCAAAAGATTCCTGCATGGCTTGATCATAAGCTTCGTCATTAACAACAATCTGGGTACGAACAAGGTGAAAATCCACTCTCATGTATAGATACTGCTTGTCCCGGTGGGTATTGTTTGCCATGTTTGTCACGAAATCCAAGATACTCGCCGCCGTGAGGCCGTGGAAATCTTGATGAACATTGAAAAGGGAGAGTAGAGAGTGAACTCCACGCTAGATCAAGCTCTTTGAGATGTGGACACATTAATGCACATCAAACTTTGCTTCAAGCATTATAGATTTCCTCCTTACCCTTTGATGTGCTTCCACCTAAAAATGGTTAGTGGGGGAGGGTGAGATTTTTGGAAATCCCAGTAGCAAAACTTTCTAACACATTATAAAATTGCATGACAACTTCCAATATAAGTGTGAATTCATAAAAGTGCAACATGTAACAAGGAAATGCATATGGCCATAGCAAACAAAAGCACATATTCACACTTTCAATCATTACAAATTTTCAATACAAGTCATGCATAATTCATTCACATTTTCAAAGCAATCAAGCTTAGGGTTAGAAGGTCTTGCTACCTTTTGCTCTTAATTTTTCCTTAACTTTAATGCTTTCTTGATCACATGAGAATTTAATTCCTTGCATGAAACCCTTGTCTACATAATACATAACATCATGGCCATTAAACATATGCCATTACCAAGACAAAAATCATTGTAAACCTCTCTTAAACTATCTCTTGAATTACATAAGCCTTAAGACATCAAACTTGTCTCTAATGTCTTCCAATGCTTCCACAAACTTGTGACCACTTTTACCCTACACAAAAACTCATTTTAGACTCATTGGAAGCATCAAAATCATCAAAAGGATTCATCTTCAGCCACTTTCCAGATTTGAACGAAAATTCACAAGTGGAAGGAAAGTGATTCTTTTTCAAGTTTCCATGGTATCCATCATCATTTTCTTGTTTCTAAACTCATTCCCATGGATAAGACGACTTAAATTCAACTCTCCCTCATTCCATAAAAATTTTGGCAGCATAACCCCTTAGGGTTTTGAAATTCCAAAATTTGCAAAATCAACAAACAACAACCAAACAATCACAATACAACCACCAATATGTTCCTAAGCATGTTTGGAGTTGTTTTCTAGCAACTCTTTCATCTAAATCTAACTCTTTCTTATTTCTCTCTCTCAAAATCTCAATATTTCAGCAGCCAAAACTCATCGTAAATCATGAAAATAAACCGTTGAAAGTGAAGAAGAAGGCCTAGGGATCAAAATAGAGAAGATTTCATCAAGAAACCCCAACTTACCTTGGATTTTTGCTCTCTTTTTCTTCCTTGATGCCTTAAGTCTTCTTCCTCTTCTTCCCTCTTGAATGGCACGAAATATGGGCAGAAAAATGGACTTGAAGACATTAAAAATCTGCCCACATTTAATTTTTTATTTTTTTTATTTTTTTATTTTACTCAATTATTTCTTCAATCTTAATTAAATCTTGATTTAAAAGATTTAGGATATTACAACCCCAGCATGGCCAACCATGATGTTTTTGACGGGAAAGAAAGATGAGAGAAAGTGAAGTATTTTAGAGAAGGAATGATTATGTTATAGAGCTTATGGGGGGATTATAGGAAGAGATATGAGGTGAGGCATAGAAAGATTAGGATTAGGATAAAAAAGTTTAAATTTATTATAAAAGGGATAGATTTTTTTTTAATCCAAAGAATAAAGGGAAAGGGATAATTGATAGATATGAATTTAGAACGGTGATTATAAACAAATAAATAAATATAAATAAATCAAACTTATATATCTTTCTTTTAAACAAATTATTAGATTTAAGAAAAGTACGGCATTCACCCATGGAAAATATATCTTCTAGTTAGTCCAATAATTGTTTAATATTATTCTACAATCCATAAATAAAATGGTTTTTTCTACAAATTTTTCCTACCCATGAATTGTATGCGTTTACGCATGGGTACGTAATAAATTTGGATTTCCTTTTTGGATAAAATTTCTGTGAATTATTTTTCAAAGTCATAATAAATTATACCTAATTTATAACTATATTATTTAGTTAAATATCAACAAAATAATTGATTTTCTCAACAAAAAAAGCTTTAATAACTCAAATTTTAATTTCGTTTTTTCAAATTAACAAATAATTAATTATTTTATTTAGCACAATTAGGATTTAGAATATGGTCAAATTACCTCCATTTCTTTTAATTATTAAAAACCATAATTCAGAAGGGTAAACAAAGAGACAGTGAGATCTAGCTAGCACATTTTGGAGAATCTCGAGAGACGATGTGTATATGCTCAACTAATTCATAGTGCATATGATGAGAATTTTATATGAATGATTGTATGGTAAAGAATGAACTTGGTAGTACTCTTGAACACCACATCTTTAATGAACCCTCTACGGTTGCTTTTCTAAAAACAGCGGATGTCACTTAGTTTCCTCTTTTTTGTATTTCTTTTGTCCTTTTGTTTTATTTCCGTTTGTATAAAAAAAGAATTTTATATGATAATTTAACTCGATGAATGTGAAAAGTGAATATCTGAATAAATTTAACTAGCAGCTATTTGACTTTTAGGCAATTGAAAATGACACAAAGGGCATACATAGTTTCGCTGTGGCCAATTAACAATACAAGCCCCATGGAACAAATGTGAACAAAGCATACAAATGACATCTTTATTATCTTCAAAACCTTCTAAACAAATCGAACAATCGCTTAGTGAAATCAGATGGAGAAAGCTTAAGCGATTTATCTATAAGATTCCTGCACAACTTGATCGTAATCTTCATCATCACAAAAAACACTATGATGAGCACGAGCAAGAAGTAGATCCACCCTCATGTCCATACACTTCTCGTGATTGTGAGTATTGTTAGCCATGTTTGTGGTGAAATTCAAGATCATCGCCGCCGTGGAACCCCTAAAATCAAAGTGGACATTGAAAATTGGGAGTATAGAGCAGATATCCCGCTTGATCGAGCTCTTCGGGACGTTGAAGCAACGACGGGTAGAACCAGTATGAATATGGGATGTTTCATCGAAAAACCAGTTATTTTCCATAACTGTAATATTGAAATATTGATCACCATTATCACTTGGAGGATCCATGCGAAAACAATTCCTTTCTCTCTGTGTGGAAGCTAAACATTGGAATTGAACTTCAACATGACCATCCATGATGTTTTGGTGGTAAGAAAAGATGAGAGAAAGATATGCAGAGAAGATAGTGAGGATTTGAGGAGTTTTTATAGCAAGAGATGTTAAGTGAGGCGTAGAAAGATTAGGATTAGGATAAAAAGGTTTGAATTTATAAAAGGGTTGGATTTTTTTTAATCCAGAAGGGGATAATTAATAGATATGAACTAGAATGCTGATTATAAGCAAATATATAAACATAAATAAATCAAACTCATATCTCTTTCTTTTATAGAAATCATTAGAATTAAGAAAAGTAAGAGGGGATGTTGAGAAGTATGCGTTTACCCATAAAAATATATTTTCGACCAATTTTTCCATTAGTTTATAATTATTTATAGGGATGAACAAGAGCCCCAAGATCTTTTATTGATGTTTGATAAAAAAATAAAAGTAAATGATAAAAATAACAGCTGTGAATCGGTAAAGTGCCTCAGTTATCAGATTTGGAAAATACTACTATATTTTGTTAATACTGAAAAAAAATGAAAAACTTGAACCATTTTAAAATAAAACTTAATATTACAATTTTTTAATTATAATAAATTTTAAAATAAATTTCATGCTACAATCTCTTTTCACTATAATAAATATTGAATTTCAAAAAATTATTATCAAGCTTTAATACCAGAGGGTGAGTCTTACCGGAGAACTAAAGACTTCAATGATTTCATGCATATTGACTTTATTGGGTGTTGTTCTTCCAACAGCCTTTTTTTTGTACATATTAAAGTCATTTCTAGTGATTTTTTACTATTTTTCTTTGATTGTGTCATTATTACTCTTTTTTTGATATACTCATTTCTGAATTTATCTTTTTTTTATATGATCGCACATTCATTTCAATATCCTATTAGTTGTCCCAGTAGAGCCGATATTCACTACTATACATTTTTAGTCTTGTATTAGCTTTTGGAAACTTCCCTTTAAACTTGTGAAATATTTTCTCATCACAAATAACGATTAGCCTTTCTTCATCACTCACACCAGATGGCTCATATTTAGAGAATCAGATAAAATCAAACAGGGAGTGACAAAACTGATATGCGTAAGTCAGACAGTTAAATACAAAAACATCCCTTAACTGGATTTTTCCCAACACGTAAATCTATCCAATTTCGATCCAACTGGATCCTGGTTTTTTCTTTACATCCCTTAACTCCATCAGTTCTCTTAGATTCCACACGCTATCCCAATTACTCAAACCAGCAAACATGCTAGATAACACAACATATGTTGATGGGTCTTCTTTATCTTGTTCCATGGTTCGTCTTGCAGCTAGTTCCCAATTTCTACATCCCCATGAATCTGACGCACAGAGCAATGTTTGCCACACTGGAGCACCTGGTTCAAATGGCATCATTATAATGAGTTCCATAGCTTCTTTAGTAAGTCCAGCTCGGCCTAGGAGATTCACCATACAAACATAGTGATCTTCTCCAGGGGAAATTCCATAGTCTTTGGTCATAGAGGAGAAGTACTTCCATCCTTCATCAATAAATCTTCCTTGACAACACGCATAAAGGACACATATGAAGGTGATATAATTTGGCTCAATACCCCTCTTCCTCATTTCACCAAACACTTCTAAAGCTTCCTTAGCTTGCCCATTTTGTGCACATGCCATTATCAATGTCGTCCACGAGATGACGGTATGATCTTTCATTGTTTAAAAAGCTGACCGTACGTAATCCATGGAAGCACATTTTGCTTACATATCAAGAAGGGCATTATCAACACAGACATCAATGTCATCTCCAAGCTTTATCCTCTAGCGACGTCATATTCGCACATGAGTTTAAAGCAGTTGCCAGTGTGAATCTATTTGGCTTCACACCTACTCTCTTCATTTGTGTAATGACTGCAAGTGCACTTCTTGGTTCCCCACACTGTAAGCATCCAGCAGCCATCAGGAACACACATCTCTTAAAGGCATCACATCGAATGCTTTAAAACCTTCAGATAGCTTCTGATTTTTTAAATACATGTCCACCAGAGAATTCCCTACACAGATTTCGTCCCCATAGCCATTCTTGATAAGCTGTCCATGAACTTGCATGCCCAATTGAAGATGAGACAGGGCAGCCAGCCCTGTGAGGATGGTTGTAAATGTGAAATTATCAGGTCTAATACCATTGTGATTCATGTGATACCAAAATCCAGGGATCTCCTTCAAAGAAAACTGCAAGTAACCACCCATCATGGTGTTCCACGATACGATGTCCTTTTCCGGAGAGCTCTGAAAAACTTATAAGGCTTCTTTCAATTTCCCATGCCTCACTAAAGATGTCAAGAATGCATTCACTAAGAAGATATTTGACTCAAATCCTGATTTCAAAATTAATGCATAAATCTGATGCCCTTGAGTCAGACTCTCAGCTAATGAGCATGCTTGAAGAGCACTAACCAATGTGAACTCATTTAGTCTCGTGGCTCCCTCACTGTGCATGCGGGAAAATAAAGAAAGAGCTCCCCCAACATACCCATTTTGGATATAGCCCGCGATAACAGCAGACCAGGACACCACATTCTTGTGAGGCATTTCTTCAAACACCTTGAGGCCTCCAAGAACATCCCCAGTTTTAACATACATGTTCAGCAAATGATTTTGAAGAAAGAGCCATACAGGAAGAGACCCTTTAATGAATCTAGCGTGAATAGCTCTTCCACTTAGTAATTTTAAATTTTTTGCATATCCTCGCAAGAGATTTGAGTGTATCTCTTCCTCTGTGGCCATGGGGTACGCATTATATGATATTAAAGATCCTCAGAGTGGTCCTTCTATGGATGATGATTTTGTCGATCTGATGAAGTAGGTAGAACTAAGCAAATTCAAAGTAGGTGCCATCAATTCAAATAGACAGTTCTGTCAGACGCCCACTGTATTTTATGTAAACCGACAACTAGAGAGTGCCAAGAAAAATCTTGCATGGAAAAGATCAAATTCCTTCAAGTGCTTCACATATTACATAATTTCATAATGGTGTAAGTAATTCCTCCAACGATGGAGACAGCACGAACAACAACGGAAATGGAAACACAGCAACGTCGGCTGATGAAGGAAACGACGGCGTCGGCAGAGGGAATTGAACAGACGGAGCTGAGCCATTAACGGGTGTGTTTGGATAGCCAAGATTATGAGGTAAATATATGAGAGGAATTTTATTTCCGTAAGCGTAGGAATGATTTTTGATTACTTAACCAAACGAGCCAACAATGGCAACGAGTCGCGAATCGCGTTCGGCTTCATTCCATCATCATTGTCGTTCGGTCAAAACGATACCGTTTTATACGATGAAGTTAATCTGGCCGTCTATTTCACTTGGAAATTATCAGCCGTCTGTCCACTCATTAAGCTGTAATTAAGTTTCAAATAGTGTAAAAATATAAATAATTTTTAAATAATTATTTCTACTTAAGTACGTTCAAAACATAATTGGGTTATACACTCTTAAAAGAAAAGTTCGTTGCTAAAATTGCAATCCAACCCTTATTATATTGAAGTGAATGATTCTCTTGCATTGCATATGACAAAGAGATAATGTAATTTAATTTAACAAGTCATATAATTTTGTACATGTTATAAGTATAATCATGTTGTTATTTAGGCTAATCACCAGCTAAACAGATTAGTGTGCTTTTGAAATGGAATACTAAATCCATAACTAGAGCTCCTAATTATTTGAAGATGAAAGTATATCTTTTGAAGTAATCTACTTGACAAGAGCAAGCAATCTTTTAAAACACTTTTATTTCATCGTATCATGCCAAACAGTGACTTAAAAGGTCCAAGTTCTTGAAAACTTTTTGCCCTCTAATTTTATGGCCTCACACTATTTATAAAAGCACTATAATTCATTTATTGCACATGATCAACCTAGTTTATAGAAAGAATTAACATAATGTGTAGTTATTATAGTTGACATTTATTTTCATTTTAGTCCATCAAATGATAAAATGGTCAAGATTCTCATTAAATTACTAAAAGTATGTTAAATATCACCTCATACATAAGTTACTAGTATTATTACTCAACAAATTCTACTTATATTCACTAGTTTTATGTTTATTTAGACAGCCCCTTTTAGACTGATTTTA
>JANTPZ010138323.1:0-38350 GCA_025593235.1 Vachellia pachyceras
ACTACTAAACCAAACTTATGCTTTATGAACTTGGTTGTGAATGGTGCATGATTTTTGAGATGAATGAAGTGAATGATATGAGTATGAAATGTGATTTTTATTGCTATGGCCATATGCATATAAAAATGTAGTTTGAACATATCACATGTCACATGCTCATATACTTGTTAAAAGGTTGTTACATGCATATTCACAATACTTTTGTTTAGCTAGTTTTGCTATTGGGATTTCAAAATCTCATTATTCCACAACTAACCATGTAGGTGCAAGCTCAAGCAAGGGTAAGGAAAAGGTTAATGATACTTGAAGATGATGTTTTGCTTGCATGTTTTTGGTGTAAATGGTTAAGATGTATACTTTTCTTGAAGTTGTTCTCATGTTTGTAACCTAAACTTCTACTAAGGTATCATGTGGATGGGTGATGAAGTATGCATGAAAATGACCTAAAAGTAACCAAGAATGGTAAAGGAATAATCATGATTGTCAGAGGTAGGTTAATGGACCAAAAATAGGTTTTGGTGAATTTTTAAAAAAAATTGGTTTTCAAAGCTGAAAGGGTTCCAAAGGCCCTGAAAAATGAATATGTTTCAAGTGATAGTTAAAAATAGCAAACGAGCTCCAAATGGGCTGAACTTTTCCATTCCGAAGCTACACATCCTAAGCTTTAAAATGATATAAAATTTGCGAAATTTGAATGTGTATTTTGAGATATATGATTTTCCAAAGATTGAGGTAAAATCTAGAAAACTGGAGTGAACCATTTTAGACAGTATGTGATTTTTGAATAAACTGTATCAAATGGGCAAGAATTGGAACTAATGAGTATTTTTTCCCTATAGACCACTTGATGAATCATTATTTTATAGGAGTTAATTGCACCTAATATTTACTATGAGATGTTTTATTTGGCCTTAAATGCATCAATTAGAGATTAATTTGGTGCATGAGTAATTGTATAAATTGGTTGCTAAACTTGAGATTTTACGCATACAAAGAGCAAGCAATGAAAGCATTATGGTCAAATGTTAACATTTACGCAACTGTGCCCAGAACTAATACGCTTGTATATATGTTAACATCTATCCAGCTCCATTTATGATGAACAAGTTTTGATGCATACCCAAATATATGTCCTGCACATATAACATGATTTTTTGTGGTGAAATTGGCTGTCAATGTTTAGGCCCAGCTGCTGATGACACATTCCAATGGAGCTACAATTATGGGCCCTTCTGAGAGCCCATTTTATGCAGGATAATGGAGAAAACGTGGGGCCAACTGATTCAGTTGTTCTTAATTTGAAATTGAAAACAAAAACAGAATGATTAGCCAATATTGTTCTTAAAATAAATAAGTCATCAGCCAACCAGAATTTAAATAACTGGAGTTGTGTTTTTATTTGACAGATTTCATAAGACGTGGCACGTTGGCAGACACCGCGAACGGGAGGGAAGAAGATGCCACGGTTGCTGTGATTCTTTATAAGTGTTTTTTTACTAGTGGAGTTTTATTTTCATTTATATAAAAATACTAAAACACACCTTTTTACTCCCAAACAAGCACTTAAATCAAGTAGAGAGGTTTTTAGTTTAAAACCAAAGATATAGTATAACAAGTTCAAAAAAAAAAATCTCTATTTTCTACTTTTGATGCAAAGGGTCTGTCTGGTGATTTGGCCAAAAGAAAAAATCGCTGGAAAAAATTTCTTAGAGATAAAGTTTTATTTCAACGGCTATCGTGTGTCCCCTCCCTCTCCCATTTTTCTTTGTAGGGAAGGTACTGATTGCGATTATATAGTTTAATGTCACGTGGATAATAAAGAGATAATAATACAAAATTTGATGGGTTGGATCCTTCCCAAATGCCAAACGAAAAAGACAAAAGGAATCTGAATTATTGTCCTTCCAAAAATATCTTTTAATCAACTTAATACTGGCCACACATTTTCCTTCAATTTGGGTCAAGTAAAATTCAAAATAGACTCCTCCCATTATGGGTTCTTAGTAAATTTTTTTAATCTTAGTTAAGCGTTTCGGCCTTTTTTTTATTTAATTGGAAATAAATTCCCTAATTACTTCCTTGGTTTATTTCTAACCAATAGATTGGAATAATTCTTCCAAAGTTCCTTCCAGAGTCCAGTTTGACTCTCACATAACATTTCACCAATTTAGGGGAATAATACTTTTTCTGTGCCCAAAGTTCAATTTAAACATAAAACTTCCATTTCATGGAGATTAACTTCCTCCATTAATCCACTCCAATCATAAAATAATTATTCCCCATATTTTTCTAATTAATTGAGACATTTACATTATTGTTTTATTTTTTTTGTTCTTCGTGGTTTTTAAGAGGATATATGATATCTTGATAGGAAATAGTTTTTGGCCAAAAAAAAACTGAAATAGTTGGTGGACTAATTTCATGTATTGATTAGCTACTTTAATTGCTATCGCCAAAGATTATAAGTTTATCATTTGTATATTACTTTTTGAGAAATTGAGCTTCTGAGATCAAAGTCTTACCAGTTATTTAGAGTTGGGAAAATTAGGGAGAAGAGCTCCTTAGAATAATGTTTAGTTGAGTGGACCTCAAAAATAATAACTATTTAGAAGGGTCAAATACTATGATATAAATTTACAAACATTAAATTATACGTAACTAAACCTTGAACATTCTCACCCACCGCATCCTATAATTTTCCTTTTATTTCATGAAATAATCGAGATTTATCTAAAATAATTCAAATTAATTTAAATTTTAAGTTCAGAATAATTAAATAAATTGAATTCATAACAATCCATCCACCATTAATTAATTTTGTTATCATCATTTTTTATTGAATAATAAGGTTATTGAATTAATCATATTTTATCAAGTGAATTTGTGGCACTTTAGAGGATTTTAGTGCTATTATTGAGCTTTTATTGAGTTTAATTGTATTAATTATGATTAATGATTATTTTATGAAATAAAAGCCAATTAAAGTATTTGTGGAAGAAATTGAGATTAAAAGATAAATTTGAATTAATATATCTATCAACATAATCTTAGAAGATTCTGAATTCAAATTAGTAAATCTTGATTTTGAATTTGAATTAGGAAATCTAAGATTCTGAAATTAAAATTCAAATCAAGGACCACACTCAAATCCATTTATTTTATATTATTTCATTTATTATATTATATTATATAATATTATTAGTTTATTATTTGTTTGCTTTTGATGAGAATAGGAAATTCACGCTGGAGATGGAAGGGCATAATTTTTTTTTTGATACAATGGAAGGGAATAATTGATTCAAGGAAGCCACGCACACTCATTCAGGAGGCGGCATAATTCATTCTAGGAGCATCATCCATTTATCCATTGGGCTAAATTTGGAAAGCCCAAGAATTGAACCATTAGGTCACTTATTCACATACCCTCAGCTGGATAGAAGACGGAGGAAATCCATCAATTCCAAGCGGCGCAGCACAAAAGAAAAAAAAAGAGAGAAGAAGATATTCCCCAAATCCATAAAATCCAAACGGCCAACAGAACTCATTCACGAAGGGCGGCCACGGATTCATTCCATTCTTAAGCGGCGGCACATATTCAATATTATTGAACCATTGGCGGCACGCACAGAAAGCCTCAAGAAGCGTCCACGATTCCTTCGTACATTCACGCCGCCTGGAGAATTAATCCATTCATTCACGGCGGCAAATCATTTCACACCTTCGCTTGCTTGTCTGTCGTCGTCCAGAACCTCTGTTTCCCACTCTCCTCACTGCTTCGTTGCTATATCTTTTGGACTTCTGGAATTCTTGATGGCAATTCATGGCTAGTTTCATAATTCTCTTATTCAACAACAGCTTATTCTTCAAAGAGGAGTTTTAATTACTTTAATTTCCTGTCCAATAATTGTTTAACAATTTCTAGGTCTTAGAATAGTTTTTCTAATTATTAGAACAATTTCTATTGTTTGATAGGATTTATTTTAGAGATTATTGTGACTGAATTATTGTTTAGCAATTGATATTGGGCTAATTTGACTTTGATTTCAATTATAATATTATGGTATGGCATTTATATTGATTTCAGAGTTAATATCTTGTGATTTTCTAAGGTGGCTTAGAATCTTGGATCAAACAATCTTTTACTGGCTTTTAATTCTATTATTTGAATTTAAGAGTTACAATTAAGCAGTTGTTTTATTATCCTTAATTCCTCTTTACTATTTTGGTGGCAGTTAGTAAATTGGAAGTTTGGAAAATATTTTGTGGCAATTCGAGGTGACTCGGTTGTTTGATTAAAATCTTGATTATAATTCTTTAATTCATTATTTTAACTCTCATATCTATTGAAGTGATGATTGCCCACGTTGTTGAGTTGGAGGATTGCTTATTATCATCGTTCATTCGTGTGTTTCATTCTCTATTTCTTTTATCAAAATTTATTTCAATTATTTTTTATTAAAAAAAACTAAAAAGAAGTATTTTAATTTCAGTGTAAGTTACTCGCATTCAGTTATTAAGAATTAATTTCATTTTTTCGGCTCCTCAAAGTGAACACGACCCGGATTGGTGCTATATTACATTAATTCGGTTAAATTATTTTTGACGCGGATCTAAGGTGACTAAAGGTTCGCTCATCACCTATCAAAGTCATAAAATTTAACCGTATTTTTTTATTTATTTTATGACATTTTCTTATTTCCAACCATTATGATTCTACTCTTTATTTATAAAATTTAACATATTCTCCGAGCTTTTTGATACTCACCAAACTATTCAAAAATCACATCAAGATATATTATGCAAATTCTATAAACTTCAAATAAAACACAAATACATACAAACACGCATACCGATGTGTTTTAGCCACATGAATATATTAAGTCATAATATGAAAATTTGGTATGATATTTTTAATTTTATAAGTTATGTAGTATTAATTATTATATTACTTTTGGCAAATAATGTTGTTATAGCCTTATTATTGGCTTGATAAATAAACAAAAATAAATATCTATAAATAACCTAACTTTGTGATAACTACCCCTTACTAAATAAACAAAAACACATTCCAACTTTGTGATTTTGAGATACTCAATATTTGGAAATCCTAAAAGGAGTGTTTTATCAAGTATATGACGAACACTAACTTCAACTAACACTGAGATACTACAAGTTCAATCAAGATAACTATTTTTTTACTTATTATGGAAAAGGACTGTATGGTAATTTGACAAAAAAATGTTGTAAAAGGCATTCTTAGGGATTGTTGTGTAATTAGCTCATTTTGTGAAAATTATACATCAATACCCTATTTCAGTGTTTATCATGTGTCATTGTCTCTCTCCATTGCGTAGGGAGGTCCAGCTGGAATAGTTTAGTGTCACGTGGACGATGAAGAAATTGTAATATAAAATTTGGCTGCATTGTATCCTTGAAAAATGAAAATGACAAGAAGAATCTTAATTATTATTTATTAACGATTCACCAATATGTCTCAACTTTGTCGCTTGTAAAGTAAAATATAAGAAAGAGTTGATTACTTCATTCATGATTTGACCAACCTGCTAACAACTTTTCATGAAAATTTGCCATTTCATTTTCTTTCGTTTAGGCATGCTTTCTTCTTAACCTTTTTCACTCTTAATTAAACATGCATCCTCTCATTTTCAAGGTATGCATTCACATCATTTTGGTTACTTCTCATGTAGCTGTTTACCTTACATAACTACATGAAAACTTAAACATAAATTGCAATTAATTCTCATAACCAAAACATCAACAAAGAGCATCATAAACTTGCTTTAAGGATCAATTACTTTTCCCTTACCCTTGTTGGAGCTTCTTGGTTAGCGGAAAGAATGAGATTTCATATAAATCCTAATAGAAAAACTTACGAAGAAACTTAAGAAAATGCATGACATTCTTTAAAAATAGGTGTGAATATTTATCAATATGAAATGTGCAACAAGAACATATTCATGCATGTGGCCATAACATAATAATGCACATGTTCAAACTTTCATCATCAACAACAAGTCATGCACAAGTTCAAAAAATTTTAACAAGTTAATTTAAGGTTAGAAAGATTTGCTACCTTATGCTCTTAATTTTTCCTTGACTTTGATGCTCTCTTGATTAACCTTCCAAATGTGCTCTTGGGTATTTCAACTTCCTTGGATTTTTGTGTGATTTTGCTCTCTTCTTGTTCGAACTATGGAGGACGCCATTCTCAACCTTTATTCTGCTGTTTTTCGTGCATAAATGAATGGAGAAGGGAGTGAAAAATCTAACTTAATTCATGTGTTAAATGGTTGGAAGGCTAGGATTTAATCTTGCAAAAGTTGGTAGATCTAATGGCCACAATTTCACCACCGTAAACCAGATTTTGTTAGGATGACTGCACCCAAGAGGGGGTAAATTGGGTGTTACAAAAATTTTCGTTCAAAACTTAATTTATCAAAACATCCAAATCATAAGTTAATCAAAACAGAGTATGAAAACGATTGAGTAAAAATGAAGTAATTAGAAATTAGAGAAGATGAATGAAAGATAAACACACAGCAATTTATCCTGGTTCGGCCCTCTCTGACCTACGTCCAGTCCTCAAACACTTCTGAGATTTTCAATCCACTATAACATCCAAGTTTAAACTAGGTACTTGGAAAACCATTACAACCACAAGTTCTCTGCAGACACTTGTGAAGCTGTTTCAAGTTCGTAACGGTGGGTACTTGAGAACCCCATAAATGTTTCCAGGCATTTATGAACCCACTCAAGTTTATAACGTAGTACTTAAGAAACCTTTACAATCACTCCCCCTTACCACACGTAAGGTTACACTGGGAATCACACTGCCTCACAATATTCGCTATAACAGAGACACTCATACTTTGTTTCTCAACTCAAACTCAGACTAACAAACTCAAGATCCTAATCTTGATTTTCTCACATAAATACGTTGAGTTTGGATGAATCAATAAACTACTCTCTCAAAGAGTGGATAAATAAATATTGAAGTTCTCTGAGAAGATATCAGAGTCCTAAAGATGTGCTCTGTTTTACATTCATTGACTTCATATTCTTCGTCTCTCTCTCTCTCTCTCTGTTTGTTGCTTCCTCATATTTATAGATGTTGGCAAAAATATATCCGTTGGAGGGAAGCGTTGTATCCGTTACCTCTGTATCAATGCTCATTGTCTTGTATTAATTGCTTCTATCATAGGATTGCATATGTCTGAGAATATATTCGTTGAGCCCACGCCGCAAATGTGATCAGAAGAATTATTCCCTATTGCTAAGTCAAAGCATGAGCATTTATGAGAGCAGGTTAGATTCAAACTTCGTTAAACACAAATAAGGTAAGTTGCAGAGAGTAGGTAAAAGCTGTGAGAGAAAATAGCCATTGAAAATAGTACTCGAGTCACAATACTCGAGTGATGACCAAGTATTTTGAATTTTACAAAACAATACTCGAGTGTTTTGTTTCAATGCTTGAGTTTTTATAACACTTTTGAAATTGCTCGAGTGTTTGCTGAGAGTATTGCAGAAGTTTTTGAATTCAAGCACAAATACTCGAGTGTTAAAAATTTTGTACTCGAGTGTTAGGAATACTTTTAGCTGCTACTCGAGTGTTTAGAGGAAAACTTGAAGTGAAATCATTTGATATATCACAATACTCGAGTGTTAGAACCATAATACTTGAGTGTTGTTACTTTTCTGCCATTACTCGAGTGTTTAGATGAAAGTGTTGTGCTTTTAAAGAAATGGTGCTCAATACTCGAGTGTTCAAAAACTCAATACTCGAGTGTTGTCAACACTTTCACTTAATACTCGAGTGTTGAAAACTAACACTCGAGTGTTGTCAACACTTCCTCTATAACTCAAGTGTTCTGCTTCGAGTTAAGGTGTTTTGGCTTAATACTCGAGTATTCAAACTAAATACTCGAATGTCACCAATACTTCCATCAGTTACTCGAGTACTCAGCTTCAAGTGATGTTCTGAAAACTGAAAATAAAACTCGATACTCGAGTGTTGAAAAATGGAACTCGAGTATTGACATCACTTTCAGAAATGGAAAAATTTAGAAAGCACGATATTCGAGTTTTGGAAATATGGAACTCGAGTTCTGTGAGCCCTGAAATACAACTCGAGTTTTCCCAAGCTAGAACTCGAGTGTTGCTGAATGTATTGAGTAAAAATTCTGTTCAGATCACGATACTCGAGTTTTGTAAATGCAAAACTCGAGTTCTACTCCATTTTCGAACTTACACAGGTCATGGCTCAAGTTGTAATGGCCATAACTCTCTCGATTCAACTCCAAACCTTACATATAATATATCAATGTAAAGCCCTACAAGTCTAATTTCATAAGAAATAAGAATCAGACCTAAATCCATTATATAAAGAAAGTTATGATAGATACAATAGGCAAAAGTCAGAGATAAAGTGTTGAATTCGACCACCAACTTTGGAAAATTATATCTCCTTCATTTCAAATTCTTTTACATTTTTATAGGCATATATGAAACGCATTTTGAGTCTAGTTTAATAAAAAAAGTGGTTTCACATCAATCGGACTTGTATTTTGGGAGATATGGTCAAAATACCAAACATATGTCGAGCTAACAGAAAACATAGGAGGCCAATATTCGAGTGTTGACTATCCAGTACTCGAGTATCGACTTCCAAAAGGCCAACACTCAAGTTTTGTGACCCCAGTACTCGAGTGTTGACTCACAGAAGGCTAATACTCGAGTTTTGTGACCCCAGTACTCAAGATTGACTCCCAAAAGGTCAAAACTCGAGTTTTGTGACCCGATACTCGAGTATTGACTCCAAAAATCAATACTTTAAGTGTATACTCGAGTTTTGCTTCAAGTAATATCATAGGAAACCCAAAAACTCATCATACTCGAGTATTAACTTCCAGAATCAGATTTGAACATCCAAATAAAGATTAGATGAATGGTAACTCAATGTATGATAATAAAACATCTATTTAAAATATTTTACCATCCAAAATATATTTAAAACCACATCATCCTCCAATTAAAGGAATGCACAAATATTGATTAACCAATATGCATTGTAAAATCATTATGCATGATAAATATGTATTGTGAAAACTTTTTGCATTGTAAAAACATTTTGTTCTTATTTGACATCATCAAAACTAATCATATCTAACAATTTTTATGCATAAAATCTGGTCACATGGGCTTCCATAATGAGCTAGAACTAAAGGTTAAAAATCTTGTTGCACTAACCAAACCGATTGCCATTCGGTTACTTCATCCAGTTACAACTTTTACCAGTAAACATAATTTTATTCCGGTAAATTTTTCTCTACTTTTATGGAGATATTTTATTTCTCCTTTAATCTCCATAATTCACTTATTCATATGGAAAATTTTTTATCCCAGACGTACCCTTGGAACTCATCCAAAATCAACAAGGATATTCTATCCTGTCAAAACCCTTGAAAAACATACTATTGGCGGGCAAAATATTTTCAGGGCATTAAAAATTATCATAATTTTTACTGATACTCTAGCCCTTTTTCTTTTCCCAATTTTCCCTTTAGATTTCCTGTAATTAATTTTTTTAAAAAATTACATTTATGTGGGTTTCGTGTCTTTTTCCCTCAAATTTGGGAATTCGCCTTTATCGTATACCGGGTAATAATTTTATAAAATACTATAAAATCCACTTTATTTTTCCATATTCTGAACTCAACTGATTGGAGTCTCCTGATACCTTAAATAATTATTTTATGCTTTTTGTCCTTCAAAATTTTATAGACAGAAATCTAAGTTGTTACTCGGAGTTTCCGAACCCACAGTAGTGATCAGTGAGTTCTACTCTACCTATTGGACATTTGTGAACTTTTTCGTCAACATTTGACTTTTTTGTTTTGACTTTGTCAAATGATCAAAATGCCCTTACACTTTATCTTATTTACCAAATTACCCTTCCTTTTTCTAATTTTTCAAAATACTAAGATTGCCCTTGACTTTTATGCCCTTAATCTTTTTGTGTAATGACATTTGGGTCCTTCCCAAAAGGTTACCCATCTTTACACTACTCCAATGCAAGCACGCTTAAATGAGAAGTTCTTATAAAATTTGGGTCCTTTCCAAAAGGTCACCCATCCTTACACTACTCCAAGGCAAGCACACTTAACTGAGGAGTTCTTATAAAATTTCTCCCACCAAGCCAAGTCTTACTTTTAGGTTTTCCAGTCCATCGACATCCTCTTTTTCCGTACTTTCTATCGGTGAGACTTATTTCACCTTATAATTACCAGTTTGACCTCTATTTTAATTTGCAGAAAAAGGATGGATATTACACTATTATAGTATTTGGCTTACTCTTAATAATCGTAAAGCCTTTTAGCAGCTCTAATACTTCTGGTACTGTCTACTTTCTAATAGCTTGTACAATTAACCACAACTTTTCAACATTTGCCTCACTCATTCTCATATTTGATTGTCATAAAATATAGCCCAAAATAGCACTTTCACAGTATGATTGTACTATAACTATTCATGCTTTAAATCTTTATTTGTCTCTGGCATTAGGATTACTAGGCAGGATCTCATCACTGACTCTATCCCGTTTTCATGCTTCTATAACTCTGTTGAACTCCTGGATGATTCTAATGTATTTTTTTCATATTTGATAACATATTCTATCCAGCACAATTATATCCTAGCTCATTGATAGCTTAGGATATATAGCAACCTCAAATGTTACTAGACTATCCAATATCCTTTCCTTAAGCATCTCTTCTATCTTAAAGCAGGCTTTGGAGGGATATAATATCAATTTCTGAACTTAACTTTTCCGTTAGATGTCTTATTGAATTCCCTAGCTCTCTCTTTACTCATCTGAGTCTCTACAGTCTGTATATATTGATCCTCCTGCTGAGATTCCTTAATCTCTTTCTCTATGTCAATGAGGATCTGAGTGGCTCCAATCTATTGGGCTCTATCTACTACTTGTTTAATACTCCTCAATTTCTAGCATTCTTTATCCTTTTCTGGTCTTTCATCATCATTAATGTCTTTTTGCTCAAAGAATCGGCAACTACATTTACTTTACCTGGATGGTACTTTATCCGGTAGTCGTAGTCCTTGAGCAACTCTATTCAACATGTCTGTCTCAAGTTTAGTTCTTTATAATCTTGCAATTACTTAAGACTCTTATGATCACGGTATATCTCAATGGTTGATCATATAAATAGTGCATCTATATCTTTTAGAGCATAAACTATCGTTGCTAGCTCAATCATGAGTAGGATAGTTCTCTTCGTGAGGCTTCAACTACCGTGAGGTATAATTTACTAGTCAACCTTGCTGCATGAGCATGCATCCAAATATGTGCTAGCTAGCATCACTATAGGCTACACAAGTCTCTTTTGGATCGGGGATTACTAGTACAAGCGTCGAGGTTAGTTTCCTCTTTAACTCTTGGAAACTGGCCTCACAGTTCTTATCCCATGAAAAAAAGGCTAGTTCTTTCAACTAAGCTTAGTTAGCGGGAAGGCAATATGAGAAAAGTTTTGTATAAAACGTCTTAATAACCCGCTAGGCCCAGAAAGCTCATGACTTTGGCTACATGTCCTAGGCAGATTCCATCTCAGTACTGTCTTTACTTTGGCATAGTCTACTATGACACCTTCCTGAGAGATCAGGTGCCATAGGAATTTCACTTTTGTTACTATTCTAGGCTGATTCCATCTTATTACTTGCATTTACCTTGGAGCAGTCTACAACGACTCCTTCTTAAGAGATCACATATCCTAGGAATTTCACCAGAAATCACACTTACTGAGCTTAGCGTATAAATGTTTTCCTCTTAAAATCATTAATACAATTCTCAGATACCTTTCATATTCCTTTAAAGATTGGGAATACACTTGGATATCATCTATGAAGGTTACAACAATTTGACCCTGATATTGCTGAAAGACACAGCTTATGTAACCCATGGAAACTGCAGGGGCATTTATCAAACCAAACGACATCACCAAGAACTCGTAGTGTCCATATCTCATCCGAAAAATTGTCTTAGAAATGTCGTCAGCTCTAACTTAGAGCTGGTAATAGCCTAATCTAAGATCAATCTTTGAAAATACTTTGGCACCACTCAACTGATCTAATAAGTTATCAATGCGAGGAAGTGGGTACTTGTTCTTTACTGTCACTTTATTTACTTCACGGTAGTCTATACATAATCTAAGGCTCCCATCTTTCTTTTTCACAAAGAGAACTGGGGCTTCCTAAGGTGAAACACTGGGTCTGGTAAACCCCTTTTCTAGTAGCTTATCTATCTCCTCCATTAGAGCCATTATGTACGGAGTCTTTGATATTGGGTTTGCTCTTGGTACTAGATCACTAGCGAACTCCACTTCTCTCTAAGGCAGTCCGTTGATCTCCTCTGGAAATACCTCTGAGAACTCTCTAACTACCAGAATATCACTAGGGGATTCTTTAACTTCAACCTCAACTGAGGAGAAAGCTATATATCTGCCATCCCTACTTCGCCTTCTGTGGCTAATTAAATCAAAGGCCTCTTTGTCCCTTTCTATTTGGTTAAATAAAATTTCATCCTTGAGGAGAAGTATAGTTCTATAATTCATGGGTATTAATTCCAGGATATGCTCTGCATAATCAATTTATGGTGTTTGGGTTTCTTGTAAACTATCTCCTCTGGACGAGCTTTATAATCTAACTAATATTTCTTATTGTCTCTGTATCTCGTTAAAACATTGAGTGAGACTATCATATTAAATTCTTGATCCAGATAGAGCATATTTAGGGTTCTCTCTTATTCTACTGGTATGATTGGCCTATCTGGCTCAATCATAGAAAGTTCTTTTAGTCGTTGTCTCAGCCATATATCAAACTTTAGTCTCATCTTTACTGGGGAGCTCTTCCTCCGGTACCGGCAATCTCAACTGAGCTCACTGGTTCTGGTTACAACTAACCTCTAGGCTATTGATGTTGCATACCTCACACCCAGTGCCATGCTGATAGGGTTGCATGACTTTTGTGCTTTGGTCTTTCATGCTTGACTATACTACTTTATTCATTCCAAAACATATATGTATCAAAATTTAATCAAATATAAGTCATAATGCAATAAGCACAAGTCACAATAAATATCACTTAACATAAGGCCACTATAACAAGCGATCAATATATAATCACATAAACAACCACGTGTATTAATGTAACATCAATACCGAATTATGTCCAGAACCTTGCTCTGATACCACCAAATGTAACACTCCTTAATTTCCCCTATAAGCTTCATAATATATCATAAATAAACCACTTTTGGGTATTAGATAACTCAAATTGACTAAAGATGTGAAATTAAAAAAAATTCCAAAACAGGTTACTATTCATTTGGTCAATTTCCAGATTTCTGAGCAAAATTTGAAAAATTGTAACGAATTCTAGAAAAATAGAAATTGAGTGGTTCTAATTTCTAAATGAAGCTTATAAAGTAATATATAGGGGAAAATACTCATTGGTCTAAATACTTGCTTAATTGATACAGTTTATTTCGCAAAGATGTAATGTTCAATTGATAACTTCTCATTTTTCCAGGTGATTGAGCTTAATTTCTACTATATTTTAGTTGGAATTTCCAGAGTTTTTAATTCAATTTTAGCCCTTTATAACCTTTCTTGTGCTTAATTTGAGGTATAGGGTTGTTAATCTTGATTAGCTTGATTTTGGGTGTATTTGCCATGAATAATGATATGCTTATACTTAATTCCCATCATGAGCAAGTGATACTTCAAAATTTACTATTTCATTTTAGGAACTCTAGTCAAAGATGAGGAAAGCAGTTCTGGGAATATTCATCGTGACGTAATTGCAAGTTCGCCATGGTTGAAGTTTAATTAGATGAGCAAGAACTCTCGGGAGAGATTCACCTCGATGAATATCACGCATCATCACCAGATTATACTCCAATTGGAAATAACCTGACCCACTTTTTTGGATCCGACCCTAGATGGTTGGTATATGCCAATTAGGGTAAGAGGACAAAAGAGGATGAAAGAAGGAGGCAGAAACACACCACCTCTCATTTTCTCTCATTCTCTTTACTCACACAACCAAAATTTCATCCCATTTCATCTCCAAACTATCCATGCATCCCCAGTCATCCATTCGAAGTCCAATTTCACCTTACATGAGTAGCTGAGCATCTCCCTTCCTCTTCGAGATGAAATTGGCCTGAGTTCAATGTTCCAAAAGGGGAGTATTAGTTTTCAATCTGTATTTATGTTATGGATTACATAGTTTCTGAGTTAGGACTTGTAATTTGTATGTCAATGCTTGGTCTCGGTCGAGCTAAATTTGGATTATGTGTATTGAACTTGCTTAGTGTTTGATGTGGTAGAGTGAAGTCTCATTTCTACCTATTCAATGAGATCTTTGTTGCTCTCTTCTATCTTCCTAGTTGTGCTTGATTTTAGAGGCGATATTGTATTGAGTTGAATTTTTCACTTTGCGATTTTCGTACACACACTAAGTGTTTTTAAAGGGTTTCATGGAATGGAGTTCATTACATGAAATTTCTGATCCAACGAGTTGTTGGGGTTTTTCTTTACGAAACTTAGTTTGAAAAATGTTACTTTCCCTAATCTTTTGTGAACTATGATAGCCTAATTCATTTTCAAGAGGAAATCCACCATCCAACACTTTTATACTTCAATTCTGCCTTTATTGTTTTACCCAATCAAAAATACCAAAAAGAAATTTTATCGTATGATTATCTTTAGGTACATAGCATATTTTGAATCAAAAACAGTTTTCATTTGCAAAGCAAACTTAATCACAAGCTAGGTAACTAGTGGTATAAACAGCTCCGTAAAGAAAGACCCTGGGGTTGCATCCTATAGTAGTGCAATCCTTAGAAATCACAAATCTTTTGATCCATTTCCATTACATTACGACGGTAAAGTTTTATCAAGTGTACCAACTGGGTAGGATAAAAAATGGCTCCGTTGCCAGGAAGCTAAGTGCCATTAGTAAGCTAGATTGTACATTTTGTTGCTTGTTTTTCATTTTTGTGTTTGTTTCATCTTTGCATTTGTTCATAGAATAGGATTAACTTGTTCAATCACAGCATTGCATTTTTAGGGAATATAGTTGAATTCACTAGTTTTCATCTGCATTCTGCATCATTTTCACATTTTCGCAATGACAAACTTCCATTTTCACCGCGGCGTACTTAAATTTTCAAGAGAAACACATTCTCGGGTGTAGTGTGCCGTGACCAAAGTAAAATTCTTTTTCACACTTCATCCAATTGTTTCATTTCATCTTCAGTACATATATACACTTCAATCATACATATCCTTCATACATACACTTACACACAACCATTCAATTCATGTGAATATTATGACTATTCAAAGTACTTGTCCCACGTTTAAGACTGAGGACTAGTTTGTGCAGTCAAGCATCTTACTATTACCTCTATTACTAAATATGAGGAACTAGCCTCTTTTGCATCATTGTATTCTAAAAATTCTACCTGTGCTTTGAAGGGATGGGACCATCTCTGTAATGTATTATACTAAAATGTTTTCTTCCTGTATCACAGAATCAAAATGAGAAGCCAGATACTGATGCTAAGTTCAACATGATTAAGGAGGATACTTCAGGGATAAAGGAGTCTAGTGAAGTTGAAAGGACATTTGAACTAGCAGCTGGAGAGTCAATATACCACTAGGATATTTTAAATAAACAGGGAAGTGACTTATGCTCTCTTCATCTTCATAAATTGATTCCTTCAGTTGTGCAACCCTACCCGTTATAATGGCTAAATCTGTGTCTAAAAAAGAGGAAGAGAAACTGTTAGCTGTTTTAAGAGCATAAAAGGGCGTTGTGGTGGACTCTAGCAGACATTCCTAGGATTGGCCCAATGATACGCACTCATAGGATTCTTTTAAAGGAAAAGTCAAAACACATTAGGCAACCCTAAAGGAGATTGAACCCCCTGATCTTGGATGTAGTAAAAAAGGAGGTCACTAAACTATTGAGTGCTAGAATCATTTATCACATTTTGGATAGCGAGTAGGTTAGTCCTGTCCATGTGGTACCTAAAAAGAGCAAAATTACGATGTTGAGAAATGAAAAAGATGAACTTATATCCACACGAATCCAAAACTCTTGGCGTGTGTGTATTGATTATAGGAAATTAAATGATACCATATGAAAGGATCATTTTCCTTTGCCCTTTATTGACCAAATGCTTGAGAGGCTAGCAAGAAAATCGCATTATTGCTTTTTAGATGGGTTCTCAAGGTACTTTCAAGTACCAATTGCACCTGAGGACATAGACAAAACTACATTCACATGCCCTTTTGGCACATTTGCATATCGAAAGATGCCCTTTGGGCTGTTTAACACTCCAGGGACCTTTTAACGTTGCATGATGGCAGTTTTTTTTGAATTTCTAGAAAAATGCATGGAAGTTTTCATGGACAATTTTACAATTTATGAGGAACCATTCGATGATTGTTTGACTAGCCTTGAAAAGGATTTTAAAAAAAAGTATTGAGATCTTGAATTTTGAAAATGCCATTTCATGGTAAATCAGGGAATCGTTTTAGGGTATTTAATGTCGCAAAAGGGTATATAAGTGGATAAAGTGAAAATTGAAGTAATTTCTTCACTACCTTACCCTAGTTGCGTGAAAGATATCTGTTCTTTTCTTGGTCATGCTGGGTTTTATAGACGATTCATCAAGGACTTTAGCAAAATTACATTACCTCTTTCTAAGCTACTGCAAAAAGATGCAAAGTTTGACTTTAATAATCATTGCAAAGTGGCTTTTGATGAACTAAAAAAGGAAGCTTGTGTCTGCACCTATTTTGATTACCCCAAATTGGCAATTAGCCTTTGAGCTTTCTTGCGATGCTTTTAATTATGCTGTAGGGTTGACGCTTGGGCAGAAACTCAATAAGGTTACTAGAGCTATAGCCTATGCATCTAAGACCTTGGACCCAGCTCAAATGAATTATACCACAACTGAAAAGGGGTTATTTGTTGTTGTGTTTGCATTAGAAAAATTTAGGCCTTATCTATTGAGCTCTCATGTTGTTGTTTTCACTCACCATGCAGCTGTTAAATACTTACTCAAAAAGCCTCAGTCAAAACCACGATTAATCAGATGGGCTTTGCTTCTTCAAGAGTTTGACATGGAAATTAAGCATAGACTGGTATCTATGAATCAAGTTAAGGACCACTTGAGCCAATTACCAGATGAAACTAGGGGAGTAGACTCTTTTGACTTAACTTGTGATTCATTTCCTGATTCACTCCTATGCGCTCTAATTGTTAAGGAACCATGGTATGCTAATATTGTCAACTATTTAGTCACTGGATTTACCCCGCCTTTTACGACTTCACCTCTGGCACAAAAGCTCAAAAGTGAGGCCCGGCATTACATATGGGACGCACCTCACTTTTGGAGGATGTGTAGTGATCAAGTTGTAACACTCCTTAACCTTACCTTTAGCTTCATTATATATGGATTTGGAACCAAAGGGAAGCCTCAATTTAATTAAAAAGTCCAAAAGATTCAACGTGAAAACTTTCAACTTTTGAAAGTTACTATTTAAAGATTTTTATGCCAATTTTGAAAATTCATAACTAATTCTAGAAAAATCAAAATTGAGTGCTCCCAATTTCTATTTGAAGCTTAAAAGTTCCTCTACATGGGAAAAATACTCATTGGGTTATTAAATTGCCCAATTGAAACAGTTTATTTTGCAAAAATGTATTATTTATTTGGTAATTTTTCATTTTTCCCATGCTTTTTTGTGATTTTCTTCCAATTTTGGAACATCATAAATTTTCATACAAAACTCTAAATCCAGTGTTATTTAGCTCATTTTAAAGCTTGTAACATGAAATATTTTTCTAAAAAATTTCATCTCATTTGGAGTTCATTTGCCCAATTTCACATTAACCCAAAGTTGCTGACGTGGTAAGCTTATTAACTTGCTTTCAAGAAAAATGACATTTGAAATTTCCTTCCTTTAGGCATGCTCATTTCTAAACTTCATTTGATCATGATTAATCAGTCATTTGAGGAATACTAAAGCATGCTTTCACTACTCCTTGGCTATCATACATGTAGGAGCTTAGTTTACATAATTACAAAATCCTCAACGTAATCTTCAAATATAATTCATAATATCTACAAGCAAGATCATCATAATATGCCACCTCCTATCAACATAAATCTTGTTTTAACCCTTTCTTGAACTTGTACCTAAAATGGTTAGTTGGGGAGGGTGAGATTTCAAAGAAATCCCAGTAGCAAACACTCTAATAATGCATCTACGTGCATGATTATTAAATCAAAACGAGTATGCCATGTAACAAGAAAAATCAATCATGTATTCATCAAGCCAAGGCAATCATTGCATAAAAATCATCATGCTTTCACACAATCAAGGTTTCATACAACAAACATGGCATTTAACACATATATATAATCAATGCAAAGTAGATGCCAAAGTTAGGAGTGTTGCTACCTTGTCCTTTTAATTTCTCTTTAGCTTGAATGCTCTCTTGATTACTTGAGGAACTAATTCCTTTCACCAAATTCTTGCCTGCACAATTCACAACATTATGGACATTAAACACAAACCATTTCCAAGATAAAAATCAATGTGAAACTTCCTTAATCATCCCCATAGACTTAATAAACCTTAAAACTCTAAATTTGTCATTAATTCTTTCTAATGCTTCCCTAAACTTGTGGTCACTTTTACCCTACACAAAAACTCATTTACAAACCCATTGGAAATATCAAAATCATCAAAACATAATTATTTCTTCATGAACCAGATCTGGACGAAAATCTGGAATTTTTCCAAAAGTCAGATTTTTCAACTTTTCTTCACATATAATGACATATTCTTGATCCCAAAACACTTCTCATGAATTATTCAGATAAAAAACAACTCTTCATTATCAAATATAAAATTGGACAACACCTCCCCTTAGGGTTTGAGATTCCAAAAATTCATACAAACAACAAACCCAAGAAATATATACATCAATCTTCTCCTTATCATGCAAGGAGTGTTTTGCAACCATTTATTTCATCTAAATCCTTCTCCTTTCCATTTTTCCTCTCATGAACCCTAACTTTTCAGCCACCAAAAGAGGGCCAAAATAAAAAATCTAAACCGATAGAAAGGTAGAGGAAGCTCCAAGGATCAATAATATATGCTTAGTTGGAAGGTAAGCCCTCTTACCTTGATTATTCTTCAAGCTCTTCCTTCCTTTTCTTGCTTGGCTATGGCTTCTTCTATAATATCCATCCTTTTCTATAAACTGACATAGAGGCCAAACTGATGGTTAAGAGATAGGACAAGGCCCAGAATTAAAAATATAAAAAGAAGAGATGTCAGTGGACTAAAAAGACCCTGGTCAAATTAGTCGTAAGGCTCTAAAATTAATAAGAAAGTAAGCTAGGGATGTATATGTCATTAAGTATAAAGACCAAGGGCAATATGGTCATTGGATGAAAAAGGCCAAACCAGTAGCCAAAAGTTAATTCTGAGCCCATAAATAGAAAGTACAGAAAAAGTTGATGCTGTTGGGCCGGAAGTCGCAGAATCAGAATTGGCCTGGTGGACGGAAGTCGGTAAGAATTTTTAAGTTAAGCGTGCTCGTCCCAGGAGCAATTCAAGGATGGGTGACCCCCTGGGAAGTTGTCCAAGGTGTCAGAAACCAAAAGATCAGGGGCCAAAAGGTTAAGGACAAAATGGGAATTTATGAAAAGTTAGACTCTGAAAGGGCATTTTGGTAATTAAGAGAAAGTGTAAGGGCATTTTGGTCATTTGACAAAATCAAAGTCAAACAGTTGACCAAAAATCAGAAAAAGTCACAAATGCTCAAAGGATAGAGCAGAACTCACTGATTACCAGAGATTCAATCGATTGTTGAAATTCGGTCTGGATAGTGAATTATGGAATTTTAAAGAATTAATAGTTGAAAATATTTATTTAAGGTATCAGAAGTTCTCTAAGACCAAAAAGAAGAGTCAATAGAAATTCAGTGGAATTTACAGTATTTTACAAAATTATTGCCCAAAGTACGATTAAGGCGATTTTTCCAAAGATCGGGAAAAAGGCCCGAAAAATACCCAAAAATACAATTTATTACAAATATTAATTTGGAACAATATAGAAGGTAATTTGGGGAAGTATGAAGGGCTAGAATATCAGTGAAAAATATAGAAAATTATAAGGCCCTAAAAATGATTTATTCTAAAATTGCTCGTTTTCAGGAGTTTTCGACAGGATAAAATAATTCTGTTAATTTTGGATGGATCAAGGGACAATTTGACGATGATGATTTGACTATATTTAAGGGGAAATTATGGAGATTAAATGAGGATGAAAATATTTTTAGAAAAGTAGAAAAAGATTTACCGGAATAGAGTTATGTTTACTGGTAAAAAGTGTAATCGGTAGAAGTAACTGAATAGGATTCCATTCCATTAGCCAGAACAGATTTTTCACTATGAGATAAGGGTCATTATGGCTACTTTATGGTAGCCAATGAGAACAAAACAAATGCCTTCTAAGTGTCACAAATGTTAGCCATCCATCCTCTCAAGATCTAATCTCATCCATCCATCTATTTCATTAAGTTTATATAAGCATATTTGCATCTCCTTCCTCTCATTTGCAAACTGACTTGGTGCTGGAATTTTTGGGAAAGAGGATGCCATTAGAGAGGAGCTTGAGGAGAGGAAGATCTTGAGAGAACTCACAAGGTAAGTAAGCTTCCACCTATTCCTATACATCAAAATCTTCCTCTCAACCTCCTCTACAACTTCCATGGATTGGAATTTTGATTTGAGCTCTCTTTTTCAAGTTTGAGAACCTAGGGTTCTTGAGATCAAAGTGAGAAAGAGAGGTATTTAGAGCCATTTGTTGATGGTAAAAGCCTCCTTGAGTTGTAAGGAGTATTTTGATGTATATATTATAGTTGTTTGAGTTGTTTTGTGGATTTTGTAAATTTGGGAAATCTTCAAGATATAGGGAGATGCTGCCCAAATTTCCACTTGAGTTAGAAGAGCTCTAATCAAGCTATATTATGCTTGAATATGATTATGAGAACAAGAATCAAGTGTTATAATTGATGAAAGTTGAAAAATCCTACTTATGGAATTTATGTGTATGTCTTGGCCTTGGCTGGATTTTGGGAAAGGAAGCTTGTTTTAATGATTTTGATGCTTCCAATGAGTTCAAAATGAGTTTTTGTGTAGGGTAAAGGTGATGGCAAGTTCATGGAAGCTTTAGAACATATTAAGCAAAGTTAGGGTTTTTAAGGAACCTTAAACTCAAGAATTGTTTCAAGGGAGTTTTACTTTAGTTTTTGATTGGAAAATGGCTTATGCTAAATATACATAATGTTGTTGATCATGTAGGCAAGAATTTGATCCAAGAGGACAAAGTTCAAGTAAGCCAAGAGAGCATAAAGTAAAGAAAAGAGGTAGCAAGACATTCTAACCCTAAGCTTAATTGTTTTAAAAATGTGTATGAATTATGCATGACTTGTATTGAAAATTTGTGATGATTGAAAGTGTGAATATGTGCTCTTGTATGCTATGGCCATATGCATTTCATTGTTACATGTTGCACTTTTATGAATTCACACTTATATTGAAAGTTGTCATGCAAATCTATAATGTGTGTTAGAAAGTTTTGCTATTGGGATTTCTTTGAAATCTCACTCTCCCCCATTAACCATTTTTAGGTGGATGCTCTCACAAGGGTAAGGAGAAGATTAGTGATGCATGAAGAAAGTGTTGATGCATAATGATGTGAACTTGTTATGGACATTATGTTTTAATGACAATGTTGTAATGTGATTTGTATGTAACATGTGTAATTAATTTGGACATTATGACAATTAGTATATAACATGTGAATGCCTAATTTCTTAGGTTAGAATGGTTAAAGGAGGGTTAAAAACCAAAATGTCAAGTTATGAGTTTAAAAGGAGTAGAAATTTGGCGAAGTATTAAAAGTTAAGTTATCCAAATGCTTTACTTTGTCCTAACGGGAAATATAGCAAATGAACTCCAAATGAGCTGAAAATTGGTGGAAACATAGTTCACATTACAAGATTTAAGACAAGCCAAAGATCACTGGAATTGGATTTTTGTACAGAACGTTATGGCTGTCCAAATTTGGCGAAAAATCACAGAAAATCCTGGGAAAAATGGAAAATTACCATATGAACAGTACATATTCACGAAAGAATCTGTACCAATTGGACCAGTTACTGTTCAAATGAATATTTTTTCCCTCATAAAGGAATTTTTAAGCTTCAAATAGAAGTTGGAACCACTCGATTTCAATTTTTCTAGAATTAGTTATGAATTTCTAAAATTGGCCCGAAAAACAGTGAATAGTAACTTTCTTAAAAATCAAAAGTTTTCAATTTAGTCCCTTTTGACAATTTGAATTACTTGAGGCCATGAATTGGTTCCAAAGTATTATAATGGAAGCTAAGAGGGATAGATAAGAGGTGTCACATCTTCTTTCTCTCTTCCTTGGCCTGAAAATGATGACACCAAATGGAGGAGGAATAGAAGATTTTTGTCTCAAGTAAAACTCCTTCACAAAACTTCAATGGCTAAGATTGATACTTAGTGATTACGTTTAAATCTAAGGGCTTTAGATTGCACCAGATATCACCCACTTGCTTGTCTCTTATTGGTTCATCAAAACTAGCTCACAATGGCTGTAACTAAGGGTTAAAATCCGGTTTGGCTAACTGGATTCCTTTTGGTTACTTTTACCGATTACACTTTTTACCGGTAAACATAACTTTATTCCGGTAAATATTTTTCTACTTTTCTGGAGATATTTCTTTTTTATTTAATCTCCATATTTTCCTCTTGAATATGACAAATTTAGTATCCCCAAAATACCCCTTGGTTTCCTCAAATTTTACAGGATTATTTTATCCTGTCCAAAATCCCTGAAAACCAGCAATCGGAGGGCAAAATACTTTTAGGGCTTTAAAAATTTCTAAATATTTCACTGATACTCTAGCCCTTTTTCTTTTCCCAAAATGTCCTCTAGATTGTCTAAAATTAATTTTTGAAATAAATTATATTTCGTGGATTTTCGGGTCTTTTTCCCCTTAATCGGGAAAATCACCTTAATCATATATTGGGCAATAATTTTATAAAATACTATGAAATTTACTTTATTTTTCTATACCCTAAACTCAACTGATTAAGGTCTCCTCATACTTCAAATAATTATTTTCGACCATTGAATCTTCAAAATTCTATAAATAAACTTCTAGGCCAATTTTCAACAATCCGTCGAATCTCTGTCAGTCAGTGAGTTCTTCTCTATCTTTTGGGCCTCTGTGAATTTTTCTGATATTTTGGTCAATAGTTGACTTTTTGACTTTGACTTTGTCAAATGACCAAAATTCCCTCACATTTTCTCTTAATGATCAAAATGCCCTTACACTCTTAACTTTTCATAATTCCCATTTTGCCCTAAACTTTGTCGCCCTTGATCTTTTTTGTAATGACCTCTGCGTACTTCCCAGTAGGTCACCCATCCTGAGATTGCTCCAGGGGAGCACGTTTAACTGCGGAGTTCTCATAAAATTTCTCCCGCTAAACCAGGTCTGACATTGTGTTATTCAGCCCATCGACATCAACTTTTTCCGCTCTTTCTATCTGTGGGTTTTAACTTGACTTCTGACTACTTGTTTGGCCCTTTTTATCCAATGACCATATTACCCTTGGTCTTTATACTTAATGACATTTATGTCCTTGACTTATATTTTTAGTAATCTCAAAGCCTTAGTACTAAATTGACCAGGGTCTCTTTGGTCCATTGACATCTTCTCTTTCTGTACTTTTATTTCTGAGCCTTATCTTATCTTATAGTTATCGGTTTGGCCTCTATTCCATTTTATAGTTATCAGTTTCTTAATTCTTCTTTACTTTGGAACCTATCTTGAACACTTGAAAAGTCACCCTCTTGAACAAACTCTTTGCCTACACAATGGACAATTTAATGGCCATCAAACATATGCCATTTCCAAGGTAAGAAACAATGTAAAAGTCCCTTAATCATCCCCTTATATTTTATAAGTCCTAGAACATCAAACTTGTCTCTAACTTTTTCTAATGCTTCCATAAATTTGGGACCACTTATACCCTACACAAAAATTCATTTTGGATCCATTGGAAGCATCAAAATCATCAAAACAATTCAACTTCATTAGATTCCAAACCAGGTCGAGACTGTGTACATATACTCCATAATACAGAGTTTTCAACTTCCAACAATTTTACCACTTGATTCTTGTTTTCAAACTCTCATTCATGCATGGGAAAGCATGATTTTAACTCTACTATATCAAGTGAAAAATTGGACATCACCTCTCCTATTTTATCATGATTTTTCAAATTTTACAAATTAATGAAACAACAACATCAATATGCTCCTTTCAACAAGAGGAGACATTTGCAACCAAGATATGGCTTTAAATCCCTCTTTTTCTCACTTTTCTCTCAAGAAATCTAGGTTATGAAACTTGAAAAAGAGAGGCCAAATCAGCTTTTCAAACCATGGAAGAGGAAGAGGAAGTTGCAAGGATCATTTTCATATATATCTCAAGGTAGCATACTTACTTACCTTGAGTTTCCACCCAACTTTTCCTCTCTTCCTTGCTCAACAATTGCATCACTTTCTCTCCAATTTTCTGCTGGTTTGTGTCGTGGAAATGGGCTGGAGCTGAAGGGAATTATTTGCTTTAATAAATCTCACTTAATTGATTTAAGGGCTAGGATTGATACTTAACTACTAAGCTTAGATCTAAGGGCTTAAGATGAAGCCACATATCACACACTTGCTTATCTCTCATTGGCTAATTAAAAGTGATAATCATGGTTGTAATGACAGGGTAAAAATTTGGTTACCTTAATCAACCTAGATCCCAATCGGTTACTTTTACCGATTGTACTTTTTACCAGTAAACTTAACTTTATTCCGGTAAATCTTTTTCGACTTTTCTAGAGATATTTTCTTCCTTATTTAATCTCCATATTTTCATCTTGAATATAAAAAATTTATTATCCCCAAAATACCCCTTAACTTCATCAAATTTTACAGGATTAATTTACCCTGTACAAAATCCCTGAAATGTACAATTGGAGAGCAAAATTCTTTTACGGCCTTGAAAAATACTACATTTTTCATTGATTCTCTAGACCTTTTCCTTTTTCCAAAATGCCCTCTTGATTGTCCAAAATTAATTTTTGAAGTAAATTACATTTCGGCGATTTTCGGGTCTTTTTCCCCATTGTCGGGAAAATCATCTTAATCGTACACTAGATAATAATTTTATTAAATACTATAAATTCACTAGATTTTCCATATTTTTCTCTAAATTTTTGGAGGGCTCCTGATACCTTAAATAATTATTTTTCCCTTTTCGCCCTTTAAAATTATATAGATGGAAATCCAGTCCGAATCTGAAAAATCCGTGATTCACGGTTACGCTCCGTGAGTCGAGCTCTGTCTATTGGGTATCTGTAAATTTTTTGTCAACGATTGACTTTTGTCTTTGACTTGTCAAATGACCAAAATGCCCTTCCATTTTATCATAATTACCATTTTGCCCTTACTTTCTCTACTTTTTACAAAATTACCATTTTACCCTTACTTTTAATACTGAAAGACCTTTATGCCCTTAGTCTTTTGTTAAATGACATATGGGTCGCTTCCCAGGGGTCACCCATCCTGAAATTGCTCCCGACGTGAGTACGCTTAACTTTAAAGTTCCTATCACTTCCATCCATCGGGCAAAATCAACTTGTGCGACTTTCGGCCCAACAGCATCAACTTTTTTTGTACTTTCTATCCGTGGACTCTTACTTGAATTTTGACTACTGGTTTGGCCCTTTTTATCCAATGACCATATTACCCTTGGTCTTTATACTTAATGACATTTATGTCCCTGGCTTACATTCTTAGTAATTTCAAAGCCTTAGGACTACTTTGACCAGGGTCTCTTTGGTCTATTGACATCTTCTCTTTCAATACTTTTATTTCTGGGTCTTATCTTACTTCATAACTATCAGTTTGGTCTCTATTTCAATTTATAGTAAACAGGTGGATATTACAAGTGTTACTCATAAAATCTCTACTGCATACCATCCGCAAACCATTGGTCAAGTCGAAGTATCGAATAGGGAGGTGAAGTGGTCCGACTAAGCCATAAATTGTAAACTTAGGTCGTTGGTTAGCTTTGAAAATGGATCAAGAATATTAATTATGATTTCCAAGGATTGTACAGTGACAACCCCAGGGTCGTTCTCTCCGAAAGCTAATATTTTGTACCAATAATCCTTAGCTTGTGATTATGGTTGTGAACTAAATGCAATCGGTTTGTAAATTAAATTATGCTATGTACCTAAACTAATTACAAAATAAAACTTGGTTTTGGTATTTTCTGGGAAAGAGAGAGTAAAGCAAATTTGAGAGTGAAAAGGATATGGTATGGTTGTTTCCTTTTGAAGACAAGTTATGTCATCATAGTTCGCAAAGGATTAGGGAAAGCATCGGCTTTCGCACTAAGTTTCATTCGCTGGGTCAGAAATCTCATGAAATGAACTCCATTTCATAAAATCCTGTAAGCATACTTAGTGTGTGTACAGAAATCGCAAAGTGACAAAATCAACTCCATACATTGTTGACTCTAAAACCAAGCACAACTAGGATGATAGAAGAGAACAACAAGATTTCATTGAATAAGAAAAATGAACTCCATTCTACTTTGTCAATCACAAAACAACTCAATCCATAATAATCCAAGTTTGGCTCAACCAAGACCAAGCATTTACACACAAATTACAAAGTCCAACACGGAATCCAAGTAATCTATAATGTAAATATAGATTGAAAGCAAATACTCCCCTTTCGGCACTTCGAACTCCAGCTCACTTCATCTTCAAGAGGATGGAGATGCTCAGCTCCTCATGGATGATGGAATCGAGCTTCGTAGGGATGATTTGGAAATGAAAAATGGATAGATGTTGATGAAAATGGAGGAGTAGGGTTTTCGGTGTGTATAGGAGATGAAATGTGTGTGTTTGCCTCTATTTCTCTCTTCTATGCCTCCTCTCCTCCTCCTCTCCATGAAAATACCCTAAAATGGCATAATACAACCGCTATGGGTCGGATCTCTAAAGTTGGGTCGGGTTATTTTCCATCGGAGTAAAAGTTTGGTACTGCAAGATATTCACCACGACGAACCTCTCCAGAGAGTTCATGCCTGCTGATTGAACTTTGGCTGCGGTGAACGTTTAATTACGCCAAAACGAAATGTTCCAGAGCTGCTTCCTCTTTACTTTCGGTACAGAATTCCTGAAATGAAATAGCAAATATTGGCAGTATCATTTGCTCATGATGAAATTTAAGCACAATAACATTATCGTTCATGGCATATATACCCAAAATCATACTAATCCAAATCAACAACTCTTAATCTCAAATTATGCACAAAAGGGTCATGTATGGGCTAAAATTGAATCTAAGACTCTGGAAATTTAAGTAGAAAACTAATACAAATAAAGCTCAATCGTGAAGCGTATCCTAGAGAAAATAGTTAAACCCTCAAAGAAAAATTGGAGCCTTCACCTGAAAGAAGCATTATGGGCATACGAACCGCATATAAATCTCGAATTGGAATGTCACCATACAGGTTGGTATTTGGTAAACCATGCCATCTTCCAGTAGAGTTGGAGCATAAGGCCTATTGGGCAATCAAACAATGTAACATGGACATGAAAGGAAGCTACAGCTACAAGAAATGGAAGAATTGAAATTGGAAGTGTATGAAAATTGTCGAATGTATAAGGAAAAGACTAAGTTGGTGTATGTCAAGGGCATCCTGAGAATGAACTTCAAAGAGGGAGATCAAGTGCTGCTTTTCAAGGCTCGCTTTAGTTTTAAACCAGGAAAATTAAATGATCGTTGGGATGGGCCTTTCCTAGTCACAAAAGCACACAATTTCGGTATGGTAGAGCTTAAAGATGAGGAAACAGGAGCTACTATGAAGGTTAATGGACATTTACTGAAGCACTTCCAAGAGAACTGCAAGCCGTCTTAGCTATTGTTGATGCCATATTTTGATGATAACAAAATGAATTCAGGAGTTATGAAGCTTGAATTGTTGTTGATTAAATGTTGATTTTGAAACACTCAAGTTCTATGCTTCAGTAATTGAGTTTGGATGAAAGTATTTGGAATACTCAAGTACTGTGATTTGAAACTCGAGTATTGAACATTTCTCAAGGGTTAAAAATCAATACTTTCAGACAACACTCGAGTTATTGTTGAAAATGTTGATAATACTCGAGTGTTTAATGCCGATACTCGAGTATCGGGAGATAAAATGCTTCTGTGATTCATCACTTTGAGTGAAAACTCGAGTATTAGGTTAAAGTGTTTTCATCACTCGAGCAATATTTTTGAAACACTCGAGTATTGGTACTTAAAATGTTTTAAACTGAATACTTTCAAGTGAAACTTGAGTATTGATGTTAAAGTGTTAGCAACACACGAGTATTGTGTTTTCATAATCGAGTATTATGCCTTATTTTCAATAGGCTTTGCTTCACTTTGTGCAAAGTACTCGAGTTACAGATAGAAGTATTGATAACACTCAAGTATTGTGTTGGGATACTTGAGTATTGAGATATTTTTTCAAGTTACAATACTTCACTGGAAGCAGAACACTCGAGTTATGAAAGAAGTGTTGCCAACACTCGAGTGTTATTTGCAACACTTGAGTATTGGGAATTGTTTTCAAAAGAAAAGAAACACTTCAAGCAAAACACTCGAGCATTTGATGAAAGTGTTGACAACACTCGAGTATTAGGTTTTCAATACTTGAGTATCGAGCACTCTTTTTCTCAAAACACAACAATTCCATTAAAACACTTGAGTAATGGTCAGACAAGCAACAACACTTGAGTATTATGTTTACAACACTTTAGTATTGTGACATCTTAAAGGACATCACTTCAAGTTTTCCTCTGAACACTCGAGTAGCAACTGGAAGTATTCTCAATACTTGAGTATTAAATCTGTAACACTCAAGTATTTGTGTTTAAATTCAAAAACTTTTGCAATACTTTCTGCAAACACTTGAGTAATTTTAAAAGTGTTATAAATACTCGAGCATTGAAACAAAACATTTGAGTATCATCTTATAAAATTCAAAATGCCTGGTTATCACTTGAGTATTGTGAAACAAAACTTGAGTATTGCTTTTCTCAATGGCTATTTTTCTCTGACAACTTTTACATACTCTCTACAGCTTTCCTTATTTATGATTAACAACGTTTGAATTTCACTTACTATCATAAATGCAAAAACCCAGAGTCATAGGAAGAGAAAAAGTTGTCCACGCCTGTTGCAAACAAATTGGATAAAATCAGCCTTCATCGCCAATATTCCTAAAATACATTTAATGCAGCATTAATGGCGAAGACGAAGAGGTGGTTGATGAGAGTAACGTGCATTTAAATGTCTCTAAGGGCATTTCATTACTTCTCACCTATCAAAGGACCAAGAATTCATTACAGAGACATGAGACGAACATTGATACGAGCATTCAAAGGCATTTATTATATTCTCTTTAAACCTTTCAATATTCTTCTGAGCTTCAACATTAGTTATCTACTCTTTCAGAAAGTTTCTTTGAGCATTACTTTCTATAAATTTGTGAGAAATTTAAGGTTGGGACCTTGAATCCATTGGGCTGTGAATTTGTCAGAAAACAGAGAGTGTGAGACTCTATTTTATTGCTTATTGTAAGGGGGAGTGTGGTTCTCCATTGTAAAGGCAGTGTTGGCTTTCTTTATTGCTGATTAGTTGACTGAAAAGCTCAGAGGTGCTCTGAGGACTAGACATAAGTCAGAAGGATCAAACCAGTATAAATCTCCCGTGTTCATCTTCTCTTTACCTTACTCGGTGAAATTGTTTTAATTCAGTATTTTTCAGTTTAAATTTTTAAATTTACTAATTCACCCCCTCTTAGTCAAATCCTACACAATATTTGGTATCAGAGCAGGTCTCTTGTAGAAAGAACTTTACAGTTCCAAGAGAGATCCATGGGAGGATTTGACAAACATATTATTGCAGATGGAACATCAATCACCAGACCACCAGCGTTCAACAGCTAAAAGTTCTCATTTTGGAAAAAAATTTCAGAACTTTATTCTGGCTACTGACTTTGATTTATGGGGTGTTTTTGAAACAGGAAATATCGTGCTAATGAAAAAGGACAGACCATCTGGTTCCTAAAACTAATGCAGAATTTGATGAAGAGGATAAGAAAAAGATGTTACTAAACAGAAAGGTTGTTTTAATGTTGCAAGCAGCATTAAATGAAGATGACTTCTTCAAAGTCTGTACCTTGCCTTCTGCTAAACATATGTGGGAAGCTTTAAAAATAGTTTATGAAGGTACAGAGGCTGTAAAAGAAAGCAGAGTCAACATGCTGACCACTGAGTATGACTTACTTAGAATGAGAGATAAAGAAACTATTGGTGAATTTCAAATGTGTCACACTCATCTCATCAACAAACTAGCAGCCCTGGGTAAAACATATGATTAACATTCACAAGTAAGAAAAATATTAAATGTTTTACCCAGCAAATAGGAAATAAAGGTCACAGCCATTAAAGAATCTTTAGAGAATCAATGGCATCGGTAGTAGCTCTGCTTGAAAGTCTTGCTGAATACGAAAGCAAGCAAAAATTCAAGAAAGACTTATCAAACATTGAAGAAAAAAAGAAAAAGGGGTTGGCTCTTAAAACTATAAAAGAGAAAGAGTCAAAAACTGAAGAAGAAGAAGAAGAAGATGAAGAAGAAGAAGGTGATGTAGAAGATGAAGAACTTACTATGGTAGTTAGAAAATTCAGAAGAATGTATCGCAAGGACCAACGTTTCAAAAGACAATTCAAAAAAGGATCAAGCAAAATAATTTGCTATGAATGCAACAAATCAGGTCATGTTAAAGCAGATTGTCCTCAACTTACAACTCATAACAAAGAAAAAGAAAAAGATAAGAAGAAACCAAAGTTCTTCAAAAAGAAAAAGGCATATGTCTCAGGCATTTGGGGTGACAGCTCAGATGAAGAAGAAAGTGAAGCTGAGAAAGAAGCTAATCTGTGTCTGGTGGCCCAGGAAGAAGACTCAGAAACAGAGGAGGTAATCCTTAAACCTAGCTATGATGAATCTCGTAATGATTATAATGAAATGCACTATGAACTACTTAAGTTTGCAAAAGAATTATCTTTTCTAAGAAAAAGAGTTAAAGAACTTGAGAATCCTGCTGAAGCTCCTATCATCAATAAGGGATGTATAACCTATGACATTTTGAAAAGTGAAAATGAATTCTTATCCAAAACTCTTGAAAAATTCACTCGAGGAAGTGACATGTTGCAAATTATTTTGAAAAAGCAAAGAGTTATAAATGACAAGAGTGGTGTTGGATATTATCCTCAAAATGATTTCAAACCGGGGAAGAAAAAGGAAGGCAACAAAAGTTATTTGAAAATTTTCCAAAATTCTATGCATCCATCTAAACCTTTTGCCTTCTGCAATTACTGTAATAGAAAGGGGCATAAAACATCTTCATGCTATTTTAAGAGAAATAAGGCATTAGACATGTATAAATGGGTACCAAAAGGAACTTATGTTCCAAAGCCAGCAAACACTAACCCAAGAGGACTCAATAGAACTTGGGTACATGAAACTATCAAATAATTTCTTTGCAGATTTGTCTTAAAGCATCCAAAGCTATCAAATAGTATATTGATAGTGGATGCTCAAGACACATGACTTGTGATAAAACAAAGTTTGTTAACTTGAAAGCTAAGAATGGTGGAAAAGTAAGCTTTGGGGGAAATCAATCTGGAAGGATTGCTGGAATTGGAGAAGTTACAAATGCAAATGGAGCTCTTGTTAAAGATATGTATCAAGTGGAAGGGCTTTGTCACAATCTTTTCAGTGTAAGTCAAAGTGCCGACAAAGATAATTGGGTAATCTTTGATTCTCATGAATGCTTCATTATTAGTAAAAAGGATCTTTCCATTGACAAAGACAAGTTAAACATACAACTCCGAGCTCCTAGGGATGGTAATTGCTATACCATTGATTTAGAAAAGAATTTCACAAACTCCTGCTTAATTAGTCAAGCTGATGAAACTCAACTATGGCATAAACATTTGGCACATGTAAACATGCATCAACTTGACAAATTAATCAAAAATGAATTAGTTCAAGGTCTCCCTAAGCTGAAATTCAAAAATGACTTAGTTTGTTATGCCTGTCAGATGGGTAAACAAACAAAATCTTCTTTTAAATCTAAAACAAAGATTTCGTCAAAAATACCTTTTGAACTACTTCATATGGATTTTATAGGTCCTACTAGAGTAAAAAGTCTTGGAGGAAATCTCTACACCTTGGTAATTGTAGATGATTACTCTAGATTCATATGGACCATATTTTTTTCTTCAGAGAGTGAAACATTTGAATTATTCATTGTTTTTGCCAAAAAGGTTCAAAATGAGAAAGGTATGTCTATTATTTCAATTAGAACAGATCTCGAAGGAGAATTTGATAATGGAGACTTTGCTGGCTTCTGTGAAAGTGAAGGAATTAGTCACAACTTCTCAGCACCAAGGACTCCTCAGCAAAATGGAGTAGTGGAAAGGAAGAACAGAGTGTTAGCAGACATGGCTAGAGCAATGATAACAGAAAAGCAAGTTTCTCAGGTGTTTTTGGCAGATGCTCTGAGTACAGCTTGTTACATTTCAAATAGAGCATACATAAGACCTTCCCTGGGAAAAACACCATATGAGCTATTCAAAGGAAGAAAGCCAAATCTGTCTCACCTTCATGTTTTTGGCAGTAAGTGTTTCATTCACAACAATGGTAAGGATAACCTTAGTAAGTTTGATCCAAAGTCTGATGAGGGCCTATTTCTTGGTTATTCAAATGGAAGTAAAGTTTTTAGAGTTTTTAACAAATGAACTTGTATGGTAGAAGAATCTGTGCATGTGGTATTTGTTGAAACTAATCCTCCTACCAAATCTAATGTTGATGAAGAAATTATAGTTTCAAAAGATTTTGAAAATCCAAACAAAGAAAATTCATTTGATAATCAAACATGTTAGGATTTTGAACATGATCAATCAGATGAATTTTCTAAAACCCCTCAACCAAGAGCTTGGAAATACATCCGCAATCATCCCATCAATCAAGTGATTGGAGAGGTGAATTAAGGTGTATAAACCAGAAAAAGGTTTATGAATGAGGCTCAATTTTCAGCTTTTATTTCAAACATAGAGCTAAAGAATGTTGAGGAAGCTTTGCCTAACAATGATTGGATCATCATTGCAATGGAAGAAGAATTAAATCAATTTGAAAGAAATCAAGTTTGGGACTTAGTACATAGGACCAATAATCATCCAGTTATTAGTTCAAAATCGATATTCAGAAACAAACTCGATGAATCTGGAATCATTGTCAGAAACAAAGCAAGATTGGTTGCAAAAGGATATAATTAAGATGGAATTGATTATGAAGAAACATATGCACCTATAGCAAGATTAGAAGCTATACGCATCTTACTTGCCTTTGCTTTGCATTATGGATTTTAAACTTTTTCAAATGGATGTAAAGAGTGCTTTCTTAAATGGTTTTATTATGGAAGAAGTTTATGTTGAACAACCCCCTGGTTTTGAAGATGTTTCCAGACCAAATCATGTTTACAAGCTAAAGAAAGATCTTTATGGTTTAAAACAAGCTCCTAGAGCTTGGTATGAAAGGTTAAGTAATTTCTTGATCAAAAAGGATTTTGTCAGAGGAAAAGTGGATAAAACTCTCTTCATTAAACATTCAAAATCAAATTTATTAGCTGCACAAATCTATGTTGATGATATCATCTTTGGTACAACTAATAATGATCTTTGCCAAGAGTTTGCTAAGATGATGTAGGGAGAATTTGAAATGTCCATGATGGGAGAGTTAAATTTCTTTCTTGGTCTTCAAAGCAAAACAGGAATGGAATCTTTATTAATCAAGCCAAATACCTCAAAGAGCTGCTGAAGAAGCACATAGACATTTTGTTGCCAAAATTCAACTATATTCTCAAGAAAAGGCACATAGACCAATTAAGCAAAATCCTTGGTTGTTTCTTTTCTTTATAGTAAAATCTTACCTGGTTGATTGTTCCCCGATGCCCCCACCCAAAAAAAAACAATGAAGAATGATTTAAGACTAAATCATTTTTTTGAAGTATTCAAAAAAAAATTCAACTATATTCACAACAAAGGGCACATATTTATTCAAAAAGATTAGCCTTAAAGGATTTAAAAATTTAAATCCTTAAGAATTGAATGGAAATTTTCACTGAGACTCAATTTTTAATTAGAATTCCATAAATCAATTTTTTTTTCAAAAATTCAACTATATTCACAACAAAGGGCACATATTTATTATTTAAACATTTAAATCCCATAGAATTGAATGGAAATATTCAGTAAGACTCAGTTTTTTTATTAGAATTCCATAAATCAATTATGTTTTCAAAAATTGAACTATATTCCCAAGAAAGGGCATATATTATTCAAAAAGATTAGCCTTAAAGGATTTAAACATTTAAATCCCTAAGAATTGAATGGAAATATTCACTGAGACTCGATTTTTTTTATTAGATTTCCATAAATCAATTTTTTTTTCAAAAATTCAACTATATTCCCAAAAAAGTCCACATATTTATTCAACAAGATTAGCGTTAAAGGATTTAAACATTTAAATCCCTTAGAATTGAATAGAAATATTTACTGAGACTCAGTTTTTAATTAGAATTCCATAAATCAATTTTTTTTAAAAAAATTCAACTATATTCACAACAAAGGGCACATATTTATTCAAAAAGATTAGCCTTAAAGGATTTAAACATTTAAATCCCTAAGAATTGAATGGAAATATTCACTGAGACTCAATTTTTAATTAGAATACCATAAATCAATTTTTTTCAAAAATTCAACTATATTCACAACAAAGGGCACATATTTATTATTTAAACATTTAAATCCCATAGAATTGAATGATGAGAATTTGAAATGTCCATGATGGGAGAGTTAAATTTCTTTCTTGGTCTTCAAAGCAAAACAAGAATGGAATCTTTATTAATCAAGCCAAATACCTCAAAGAGCTGCTGAAGAAGTTTGGAATGGATAAATACAAAAATGTTGACACTCCTATGAGCTCAACGGAACTCCTTGATGCATATGAAAATGGAAAAGATTATAATATTAAAAGATACAGGGGAATGATTGGGTCTCTACTCTATCTCACAGCAAGCAGACCTGACATTCAATTTAATGTTGGAATGTGTGGTTGTTACCAAGCTGTTCCCAAGGAATCTCATACTGAAAATGTTAAAAGAATTTTCATATATGTAGCTGGTACCACTAATATTGGATTATGGTATGCCAAAGGAGGTAATGAAGAATTAATTGCTTATTCAGATTCTGATCATGCTAGATACAAGACTGATAGAAAAAGCACAAGTGGCCAGTGTCAATTTCTTGGAGGAGCTTTGGTTTCTTGGTTTAGTAAAAATCAATCAACAGTATTATTATCTTCAACGAAAGCTGAATACATTGCTGCAGCAAGTTGTTGTGTCCAAGTATTATGGATGAAGCAGCAACTCCAGGATCTAGGAATGATTTTCAAAGAGGTTCCCATCTTTTGTGACAACACAGGCACAATTAATCTTTCAAAGAATCCTGTGCATCATTCACGTAAAAAGCACATTGACATTAGACATCATTTTATCAGGGATCTGTGTAAAATAAAGACATCAATGTTGAATTCATTCCTACACATCTTCAACTGGCTGACATTTTTACAAAACCTTTGGCCAGAGAACAATTCATGAATATCAGAAGAGAATTGGGAATAGTGAATCCTAATGAACTATAAGTTAATACTAACTTGCCATATTTTGAATTTAATTATACTAACTTAAGCTTCGGAGTGGTTTATTAAATTTTTGCAGGTGTTAAATTAAATACTTGAAGTCAAAACTCGAGTGCTGAAGGAAAAGAAAAGAAGTGTTCAACATATTTTTTAATGAACACTCAAGTGTTGGGAAGCATCATTCGAGTGTTGACGAAAAAATCTAATGAAATACTCGAGTTTCAGGTTCAAGTGAAGGGTTATGGAACAACATTCGAGTTCTAGGAAGCAATAATTGAGTGCTGAAGGTCGCTAGAAGTCAAATACCAGAGTACTGGATGAAAGTAAAGGTAATACTCGAGTTTTCAATCCCAAAACTCGAGTTTGGTAAGCATTTTTAAGTCTTGGATCCTGATACTCGAGTATTGAAAAGTCAATACTCGAGTGTTGAAGAGTTTTACAGGCCAAGGACCCCGATACTTGAGTAGTCCATGGGAATACTCGAGTGCTAGCATTCGCTAAGACAAAGGGGACCTCGATACTCGAGTACTGAAGTATCAATACTCCAGTGTTGGCAGGTGAGACTCAATACTCGAGTAATCAAAGTTAATACTCGAGTACTGGCTTGTCTGCTCATCTTCACTAGTGTAATACTTGAGTACTGTCAGAACAATATTCAAGTGTTACACTCAACACTCGAGTACTGGAACTCAATACTTGAATGTTGGCGCATCTGATCTTCAAAAACCCCTTTTCGTCTAACCCTAAACCCATTTTTGTCACTCGAGTTCTCTCTAATCCAACTTCCCAACCGTTGCGTATTCCCTCCAATCAGTTACATACCTATTCGAAACCTCCTAACCGGCAAAACCCCTCCATTTATTCACCATAAAACCTTTATTTACACCAAATTTCTCTCCATTTGACGCATCAACTTAACGGCATCTATCTTCCAAAATTCTTGAATTTTTTATCCTAAACCACCATGACTCATATAAAAAGAACTAAAGCATCTACTCCTTCTCAATCCCAATCTACATCATCCAAGAAAGTGAGGATTGTGGAGCCATCTGAGGAGGAAGAAACAGTGGCACCTTTGATTCGTAAGTCACTCATATGCAGCCTAAATCCATTATGAAGAAGGACAAAGGCAAGGCTCTTGTTTCATCATCATCAGTCCCTGAACAATCATCTACTCAAGGCTCAGATTCAGACACATAAGGCATTTCTTCGAGGGAATTAATCTCGAGCATGAAGAGAAAAAGAAGAGTGAAGATGAGTGGCCTTGGGGAATCTTCAAGAAAAGGCTCTAAGAAGGTAACTATGCCTGAAATTCCTAAAGATTACAATAATAACACTTTGTACATTACTGAGCTTGATGAATATGAATTGAAGTACTAAAACCGTGCTCTATGCCCTAGAATCTATGTAAAGTTGGAACAAATTAAGGCTTTAGGGATTGATGTGACTGAATACATGAAGCATTATAGTAAACTGTAATATCCACAATTTTATGCTAGCTGAATAAAGGCTAATTCGACGATTAAGATGATGAGTTAGAGACGAGAAGTAGATAGCTCAAAAAGAAAGAAAGATTAAGGGCTGGAAGTTGAAAAGTTCGACTTAGCCAGAGGCACGGAGTTCCGTGTGAATTCCAAAATTAAGTACATTTGCCCTAGAAGCAATGTGAGGATGGGAAACCTTATAGAAAGGGACCCATATGTCATTTAATAAAAGACCAAGGGCATAAAGGTCTTTTAGTATCAAAAGCAAGGGCAAAATAGCAATTTTGAAAAAAGTAGAGCAAGTAAGGGTAAAATGGTAATTATGAGAAAGTTGAAGGGCATTTTGGTCATTTGACAAAGGAAAAGTCAAAAGTCAACCAGTTGACCAAAATATCAGAAAATGTACAGATGCCCAAAAGATAGATCTCTATATACCGGTCGCAATGACGTAACACGGATTTTCCAAATTCGGACCCGATTTCCGTCTACGGAAATTTTGAAGGGAAAAAGAGGAAAAAATAATTATTTAAAATATCAGGAGCTCTTCAAAAATTTGGAGAAAAATATGGAAAATCCAGTGAATTATGTAGTAATTAATAAAATTATTACCCGGTATATATTCAAGACGATTTTCCCGAAAATTGGGAAAAATACCCAAAAATCCCCGAAAAATAATTATTTCAAAAATTAATTTTAGACAATCTAGAGGGAATTTTGGAAAAAGGAAAAGGGCTTGAGAATCAGTGAAAAATG